>NQII01000568.1:172518-256961 GCA_002778355.1 Clitarchus hookeri
GGGGCGGGGGGGGGGATACACGATATTAGGCAGGTGTACCAGTTTTTTTGGCTCTTCAGTGTATATATAAACACACAAACACACACACGCATGGCCTGTTACAGATAAATAATATTCGCAGTACCTTTATTTCGCTTTACTGTCGCAAACATTCATGTAGAAAACACGTCTTAATTAAAGTGTACTGCACAGTATTTCAATTTAAGTTCAATGAAAAAGGAATCGTAAAAAATGTCAGAATGTTCGACAATATAAATATAAACTGAGAAGCTAATGTAAGCCCACGCCTGTATATAGTCACCATCAAAAACAAAAGCGGACCGACAGAGTGACGTAAATACTACCGCTGGCACATACACGGATTCTTGTGTCCAAGAATGTTGCAGATATGGTGCTCACATCAATAACTTCTTCCTATGGCAATAGACAAGATTGAGGTACTCCAACTCACCAGGTCAAAGTTTTGTATTCGTTTCGTATATGAGAGGCCCTTAAAGTGAAGTATCTAAAACTCGGCCATAATGGCATTTACGCCACCTCGTCAGTCCAACAAAGATGAGATGTCGTTTCCAGCAAATGAAGAGTAGTTCGATCCGTTACTTTTTGCAGAGTTATATGCAAAAATCGCGATTTAACGAGTTCACTGAACTATATAGGCTAGACATCACAGCCGTTTCTACACTGAAGCAAGTGTTTAGTTACCAGTACTGAATAGCTCGCACTGCGAAAGATTCCCAGTTGGTTGCGTTGCCGGCAGACGAGTAAGTTACTAGGCGCTGATTGGCAAACGGCTTTCCGACATACTACTGGCCAGTGACGCCATTTTTTGTGGCGTGTGTAGTTAGAGTTTGTGGCACTAGCAGCTGTACTACCTCTGTGTGCTTAAATGCTCTGTGTCTGAACGAGCCGTACATGATACGTCTGCGCATATTAGTAGAACTCTGGCTATACTAATATTGGTTGGACACAGTACAACTCACATCGTGCACGATAAAATATTATTATTATTATTATTATGCATTTTGACAGGAGAAGCTATTCTCCTAAGCGTAGGTATATTTCGAGAATATAAATAGTTTAAAGTGGTAATTCCAGGATATTTAATTTTTAAAAAAACATTCCGATTAGAGACGTTTCCTAGTCTTAATTATTATTACCGCAAATTATTATGCTCGCATCTTTAACATTTTTGATACGACTGCGAGGGTGCACGCCAACTTAGCGAAGCCATTGTCGCCCTTAGTATTATGTTTCCTCGTGCTTCAAACACACAAAATAAGTGCATTCAGGTGTGAGCCATAGTGCATGCGAAGGTTCTGAGTTGAGACTATACTCAGTTATACTATTTTTGATTAACTCTTTTATTCGTTGTTGTCTGTATATATTGTACGTTGCACAGCAAATACATTTTAATGATGTACGCTATACACAGTGGAAAACAACGTCCAATAAGTATAAGTATCTCAAGTGTGAATGAGTGAGTGAAGATATTAGGCGCCTCTCAACATCGGAGTCTGTAGAGCCAATGATGGTGGCGCGAGGGGAGTATGTAGCAGCGCCGGAATGAAAGAGCGAGGAAAGTTGGAGATCCCCAAGAAAACCCGCCGACCAGCGGCATCGTCCGGCACGATTCCCACTTACGAAAATCCGGGAGCGACCCCGCCGGGATTCGAGCCCGGTTCGCCTTGGTGGGAGGCAAGTAGTCTAACCACTACACCACCGTGGCTCTCCTCAAGTGCAAGAGACATCATTTGTTGTTGAAATTGTGTTCCTGAAAACAGCCGCTGCCGATAACATCTATCTAACACGGACAAGTTTTGATTGGTTCTGACATGTGACAGTGCGTTGTGCAGTTCCGTACAACGCAATTCATTCGTTGCAACGCCTAAAATTATATAGGCCTACAGACTGAACTCGAGACGACAATGCACGAGGCTGCCGCCAAGTGTGCTGACCGTTACAACTCTTGGTAGGGAACCAAATAGGTCGACGGTCCCGGACACAGTCGGAAAGCGTCCGCTTGATTCCTCGCCGAGACATCGATCTTCAGAGCTCGGCGACTGTTGCACGCGAACGTTCGCGTGTCACAATGTCAGGAAATTTATTATGTCCACAGTGCACGGCATACAGTCACCACCATCGCATGACTAATACCATTTATTGTCGGTTTATCTCACATCCAAAACATTACCTCATCTTCTTTATTGGTACCGACAGTATTTCCTGACAGCAAAGATATATTTTTCGTTGTTTCTTAAAGTAACGGGAGTATAAGACAGCTTCCAGTACAGAGTTGATCACATAACTGAATATTTGGTAGCATAGCTTGAATCTTTGACGCTGGTAGTAAAAGACTTAATATTAATCAGTAGAGACCCGGGATTCCCGCGAATTCAATTGAGAACAAGCTAGACTTCAAACACATCTGTGTTTTACCTTCTTTATCAATTGGATCACAGTTGATAAGCCACGCTCTAAAATAAATAAAGCCAATAACTAGGGACACCGGATTTTCGTGAAAATATTACACTACCAGTTGTATTTCATAACACTTCAGCTCAGATACTTCGTGATTGCGTGTTACTTGTCTTAGACGTCTGCGTGCGAATCACAAACGTACAGTATTGATGTTACCTAATACTCATTGGCCAGTCAAGCAGGAAAATGTCTTCTCACTAAGACACGTCGCCAATCAGCAAAAGGAAATGTATGTAGGGTATTGAAGTATAGCATGTGCGAAAATCTTTCCCAAAATTCGGGTGTCCCTACCAATAACTAACCAGCAAGGAAAAGAGGACTGAATCGCGCGCTACCTGGAGTATCAGACATAAAAAACTAACTGAAGCTCGAGGACATAAAGGACTGTGGAGTCTATCTTGTTGCCTAATTATTCTGCATAATTTCCGGGTGCCTGTTAATCAACGAGGAGCTTTAAACTTGAAAGGAAATAGTTAGGTAGTACTTCACACAGTTACAGAGTACTAATGACTACAGAGATGAAACAGCCGCGCATGCCGCAAACTCTAGCTGCAAAGTACTTAAACAGACACAAAGCGTTCTTCATTATCACAGCCAATAGGCTGTAGACTTTTTGTTCAGTAATCGTGATATGGACCAGTCATAACGTATAATAGTACGATAATGTACGCTTAAGTTACCAAAAAGGGGGATCATTGGTAGAGACCCGGAAATTTCGCGAATTCATTTGAGGACAAGTTAAGCTTCAACCATATGTACATCGGTATTTCTGCTTATATTGGGCTCAAGTGTGTTATACATGCCTCAGACGAGTTTCCACCAGTAACGGACCTGCAAAGAAAGTAAAACCCATTCCCCTGCTACCTGCTCTGGAGTTAAATTGGAGTAACAGCCAATGAATTGCTAACTGGTGGTGTAATACACAAAGGGTTATGGAGTCTTAGCTTGTTTTCGGATGAATCCGCGAAATTTCCGTGTCTATAATTATTGTATATTGAGCTTTGTAGTGTATAATCATGGCCGAATAGAACCTTATTTTGCGTTATTGACATTCTATTGCGTACTCGAGGTCTGAGTGGGTTAAGAAATTACTAAAATATACCTAGAAGATATAACTTGATAACTTGTAAGACGGTTGTGGGGAAGAAAGAAAGCAACTTCACGACCGCTGTGGCATAAAGCAAGTGAATTCAAAATCTTACTAACGTTTCGTTTAGCAAGCTGCACCATTCGACTTCCTGGCAAACGGCAACATTTTCGAATTTAGATGAGCCACGTTAACAACGTTGCACATGTTTCTTCTAGTCATTTAATATTCTCTGCTTTCAGAAAATTCCAGTATCTTTAGAGATACTGGAAAATTGCGAAAATATTTTGAGTCAACATATCTTCCAAAACACTGTAACGTCTTCATTATTTTATGATTGAATCACAGATAACTCAAGAATACAGAGGCGAAACAGTCGCTTACACGACGAACTCCAGCCGCTTACGCCAGCAAAATGGCGTCACTGGCCTGTAAAATGTAGGAACGCCGTTCGCCAATTAGCGCCTGGTAACTTAACTCATCAGCCGGCAGCCCAGCCAATAGGGAATCTTACGCAGACGCAGTAGGCTATCAGATAAAAGGCTTACTTCCAGATTCTCACGAAGCCAATCAAAGAGCAGGTACGCCCACATCATATAGAACCGCCAATCCATTTCGTCTGTATATTTAACTACGCTGTAATTGGATGACGCATTTTTTTTTACTCGGATTGGCATTTTGTAGGTCAATCATAAACGTCGAGTCTTAGAATTCTCATTGTCGTAGAGAGTCGCTTCATATATACACACCAACCAGTGGAGTAGATATATTTCGGTGGCTCTTGACTTGGAGGTCTTGAGAGCCGATGAGCGGGAAGTAAGGGGTGAAGGGAGGAGCGCCGGGATACAAGGGCGGGGCAAGCGAGAGATCCTCGGGGAAACCCGCCGACCAGCGTCATCGTCCGGCACAATTCCCACGTATGAAATACGGAAGTGACCCCGTCGGGAATGGAACCTTGTTCGTCTGGGTGGGGGGCGAGTAGTTTGACCACTACACCACCGCGGCCCGTTCACATCAACCAGTAGAGATGGAAGAAACTTGACTGGCATATGCAAAGTATGTTGAAATCTAGGAAACAGTCATCTTTTCCCCGCCGTAGATCACTGTCTCTGACTATATTCTAATGAACTCATCTTCGCGGTTGAAGACTAAACTCGTATTCTCAATCGGCTCTAAAGTCCTCGGTGTTAAGAGCCGTCCAAATATCTTCACTCACTCACTCGTATTCTCAACATCCACGCCTTCCCTAGCAGTACAGCACATGATCTTCCTTGCTAAAGAACTACTTCTATATGGCCACGCTTAAGGGAGTTGGCGGAATTCTGTTACCAGAGTTTCGTAGACTGCCGTGCTGCTTTCGTAATAATAAAGAACCCGACGTCGTCACGAATTCAATTTTACTTTAATTACAAACGAAATTAGTGAACGTGTTTCCCTGTTTCTCACTGTACTAAAACCTGCAGTTCGAAAGCTTCCGTTGATGACTGCACATAATAACTCTTGGTTGGGGATTGCAGTAACGAAGATAACGTAGGGACCTCTCATGACGAAATATTTTCGTAATTAACAGGGAAATGGGTAAAGGCGTCTTGCGAAACAGCTCGGGGCATTTTTGAATAAGGTTGCCCACTGTAATTCGAGTGCCGTCATGCATACATATCACACATCAAACTATCCGTAGTGCAGCCTGTTAACTACCGTTGGCTGATCGAACCGAGATCGCAAGAGACACTGGTAAATGGCGAAAGATTTTGGAGCCAACATATTTTCTAAAACATTGTAGCGTCCTAGTCCTACTACTATTGGATGATTAATTTTTGTCTCTGATTGGCACATCGTAGGCAAACCATAAATGATTTAGTGTTATGTTGCCGGGATTTTCATTCGCCCAGAGAGATGGAAAAGTGGCTTCAAACACACACACGATAATCAATATTTAAAGAAAATTGTCTGACATGAAAGTAAGACTTCTTTCATAGGGCCACCGGTTTCCCGCGAAAAGGTTCCACGACTCGTTGTACTCTAAAACACATTAGTTCAGAACCAATATCGTGGTTGGGTGATTTTAACTCGCACGCGTCTGAAGTGTCTACCAGCCAATCACGGACGCTTAGTGTTGTCAGGGTAACTATTCTATTGGCCCAGTTGAGTAGAAAATATCGTCTCACACAGACACGTGGCCAATAACGAAGGGGAATTTGCTAGTAAGCTCGTAAGAAGTTGAATTCTAGCCTGTGCATAAATACTTTCACGAAAAACAGGTGGCCCCAACAATACAGCGGTTAAACAGCACCTTACACCGCGAACTAAAGCCACACATGCAGCAAAATGGCGTAACTATTAAGCAAATTTTTGTAACACCTTTCGCCAATCAGCGCCTGGTAACCTACTCGCCAGCCGGCCGCCCTGCCAATAAGGAACCTTTCTCAGTGTGCCGTAGCCAATCAGAAACAAGACCCGTTCCCAGAGCCTCGTGTAGCCAATCAGATTATGGGTACGCCCGCATAAACGAAAACGCCAAGCCATTTCGTCTCTAAGCATGTATCTATAGTAAATTCATGGTTAGTTGAGAGATTTGGGTGGCTCTTAACAACGAGGTCTTGAGAAATGATCACTTCCAACTTATTTGAAGCCCTGCAAAAGTACTGCTTTTGGGATATACCTCCGCCTTATGCAAACAAATAGTAACTGATTATAAATGAAATATCATAAATTCTAAATGAAATATTATAAATTATAAATGAAATATTATAATTTACACATAAAATATAAGTAAATGTTAAATTTAACTAAAAACGAGGTATTTTTATGTTAACATTAGTATAAAACGCTTGTGTAACATGAGATATTTAGGAAACTGCCAAACACGCCATACGCGAGGTGATTTTTCAAAGGTTTGATTCAAAAAGTGTGAAGAAACTGCGAGTAGACTCTATTTTGCGGTGAAGTCATGCCGTGAATGAATATTCCACTATCTCGACCTTGCTCGTGCAAGGCGAGATGGGTTTGATTGTGCATAAAGGGTTATATTCGCCATACGGCTTGTGGCCTTCAGGTGTCCACTGTGCAACTTGCTGTTATGACTCCAAACCCGTCTGATTGGCGTTACTGCTTTATACGGCCGCGTTAACGTTTCTGCACGCACCAGCAGTTTTCCGTATCAGGTAACAAACAGCATTAGACGAAGTTAACTTGAACACACGTCACTCTGGTGCCTTCACAACAGCGCTGAATACTTATAGCGGCCGCCTACCTGTCTCTTTAACTGCGTTGCAGTGTGCTTGAAATCCCGAGTTTTTTTTTAACAGTAAACCATTGCCTAAGATACTTATTCACGAAAGGAAACACACTGCATACTTACTCTGTATGGTATTTTCAAGACATCACGCCCATCAAAAACATTCTTTTAATGGCCTCTGACATGGCTGAAAATGGCTTTTCCATACTGCTATTTCTCAAAATATACCAACAGGATTAATGTAAAACTGCGATAGAGAAATTCATTGGACTTTCCTACAGTGTTTGCGTCCATCAAAACGACAGCCTCACTGGTTCAAGTCCCATAGTTCCAACGGGACGACGAGAACAGTGCACACGAGTTCACAACTTGCGCGTAGAGGCGATATAATAGCCTTAAATGCGATTTTAGCCGTACACACATACACTTTCCTCACTCGGCTGCAGCCTTAAGGATACAGAAGTGAAGCAGATATAATGTTGGTAACCCGACGTTTACGAGTTTGGTTGAAATGGATCCACGTGATATAAATTGTTAGAAGACTGTGCCAGTACACAAAGGTGATATTAATCAGACTGCTGTAATACGTATTCATACATCACCTGTTCTGTTTTCGCGTAAGAAAATAAAGTTCGAGATTTGAGATGAAATATGAATTTATAGGGAGCTAATTGGTGCAATTGGAAATTTGCATGTTCTTTGTCATCTAGAGCTTGTGTATACTGCATGCATGACAATAAAGTTTGTTTGAACGAAATCGGTTCAGTGGTTCTTATTTTGCTGTAACATAACCTCAACACCAGAGGCAGTATTAGCACATTAAATCTACTGCGCGACTTTAGATCTTATCTTATATAGTAAGAAATAGTTCTTATGCAATATATTATTACATGGAGTGTGGAGAAATGCGGTGCGTTGGTCCTCTGGTGTAATTTGCATGAAACGGGGTAATATTATGGAAGTAGATTTTTTAGCAAGTTTTCAGAAAAGTGGAAAGTAACCCTGAATGTAGTATAACCTACTTGTCAGCCGGCAGTTTAGTCAATAGGGGATCTTTCGCAGCAGGCAGCGGCCAATAAGACACACGGCCGGTTACCAGAGCCTCGCGCAGCCAATCTGAGAATGGATACGCCCACATCAAAGAAATCGCCGCGTAATGTGCTGGTCTACTTTGTGGTGCAACCGCTCCCTAAAACCCGATGATGCCACCAAATCCTTTCTTTTGTATGATTTTTTTACAACAAAAAGAGCTACTTCCTACATTGTAATGGTTTATTTTTCCTTCACATCGTTGTTTCCCATTTACATAAAATTATACTCAGATACAATCAGTGGTCCTACATTTTACAAGAAAAAAAATTTGTATCACGTCAGTGTGAATGAATATGTAAAAGCCGTTTAAAATAAAGTAAAGTAACCCAAAGACTGGCGAGTAGGGTCGTAGAATTCGGCGTAGAATTGTATGCAAGGTTCCCAAAATGCTTTGCCGCTCTCGTTGTCTTCATACAATTTTCCTCTTTCTAAAACATGCAGTTCTAGTGCTTCCGCTGGTGAGTGTTCGTAATTACTCCTGAGACGTTTCACACGTGGCCGGCTCCTGTGAACTATGGTTCAATGGTTCGTTATCTGACGACAAACGGTTGCGTGTTGGTTTGTTCGCGCGTGGGAGTTTCACCAAGTGAAAACGCCGTCGGAGCTCTCGGCGCCACGCATTCAGGGTGCTTTGGTAACCCTTTCTGTTGGCTGTTCACGCTAAAGTGAACACTTAGTAAGGCCCTCGCAGCAGGCACTGAAACAATTATTTTTGTGACTCAGACGTTAACCTTTAACAGTTATAATCTGTATACACTGTGTTTATTAGTCGCGTTGAAATTTTCATATTAACAGCTGGCCAAATAATACAAAATGGCTGAAAGGAACTTTTGAGCACGGCCTTAGCAAGTGATCACTTTACCTTAAAAAACCTATATAACATGGTTGTGTATGTGTTAGTAACGTGAAAAATTCGCGGATTAATTTGGGAATAACAACTCGTATGTTTTGCTACATTCACTGCTGGCCCACGACTTATTCGAAATATTTTGGAAAACTATGAGCCAATAATAAACGCGAGACAAACTGCAGACAGTCCTCGCCTCCCAGACACCCTCAAGAGCGAGCAACCAATGAATGAGTGTTCGATGTGTTTCAAAGTCCAGACTTTCACTTAATTTGTTTACAACTAGGGACACGAACATTTCACGATGCAGTGATCTGCACGCTAGACTTCGCAGTCATTTGTATATTAGTGCCACAACTTTTCGTCCATTGACTGCTATCCTGATGACTACCTAGTTTTGTCTTTAACAAGGTAACATGGGATACGGTGCTTGTTTTTCATTCAGGTATGCTATTGGCCCAGAGTCGTTCATGGCGTGTCTAAGAAACTACGAGCTAATCGCAAACGTTACTCAAATATACGTGCGTTTGAAGTCTCTCAAGTCCTAAAATCAGCCAGCAAAATTTTCCTTTCCCTATTTATACATTTTGTTGATAAATTAGTAGATAGTACATAGTAAGAATTTACCACTCACATTTAATTATTTAGACAACTTTAGGTGTTGAATATTAAACTTATTTTGGTAGTGATACGCGGGTAGGTTAAATTTATTTTTCTAAGTCAATTTGTGGCCTATTTGCGTGTATTTTTATCTTGTCAGTATTACGATTATCGTGGTATTTTCTACTTGAAACGATTTATTTAACATCTTTGTATCTGTAAAGTAAGAAAAATAGACGCGGAAATAAACGCCACACCGGCATTGGTAAAGCTTATGCTTTAGCGCGACTGGCCGAGTCATGCATTTATTGCAACCACTGCAGTCAGGAACTTTAACTGAAATGGATTAGGCGTATACAAGCAGTAAACGACCAAACAGCTGTTGGTTAGAGACCTGAAGAACTCGGGGATTCATTTTAGGACAAGCTAGAATTCAAAACACATGCGTTTGTATAACTTAATCCATTGGCCCACGCCGTATTTGGCATTTCCTAGAGCATGCTGGTCCAATCGTCGCCATCCACTGTGACAGCAAGTAATCAATGTGCAGTTGATGTCGGCATATTTGTGCATAAGACTGTAGAGTCTAGCTTGCAGGTCATTGAACTCGCGATTTTTTCCGGTCTCTACTGTTGGTGTCTGTAGTGTTTTTTGTAATAACTTTTAATCAAAAGGTTGTTTGAATGATAGGGTAGTAATTAATTCTTGGAAAGTTTCTTTTGTGGACAATACAGCCACAGAATACTGAAGAATACAGATGTCCCGCAAACTCGAGCCGTCAAAATGGCGTCACTGGCAAGCAACATGCAAGTTAGCGCCTGGTAACTCACTCGCCAACCGGCAACCCGCAGCCAATAGGAAGTATCTGACAGTACGCGGTAGCCAGTCAGACACAACGTCCATCCCAGAACCTCGCGCAGTCTATACAGTAACGGTTTTTGGAAACTTGTTCCAAATTTTTTTTATTGTAACATTACAGGGGAAATGCTGCATCCTTACAACACGTCTGTTTTGTGAACCATACAACATTGTTTATTTAATGTAAGGTTTATAATACATAAGTAATGTAAATTACATGTTGTTTTTTTAATTCATCATTATTGTTACACATTCCATAGTAACGTGTTATAGAGTAGCGCTAATTAAATTATAACGTTACAAAAACAATCTTCGTCACTAGTTTCCAAAAACATTTGATAGTCCATTCACAGTTACTTCCAACTTTTCTGAAGCCCTGCTTTAGTTCTTCTTCCAGATTATCCCTCCGCCTCTTGCAAACAAAACTTCAATGAGTCTGAAAAATGACACCAAAGGGACAATGCACCACGTTTGTGCGCACTTAGTGAAATAATATTTTGCATAAGAACTATTTATTGCAAAGAATTACCAACACGCCTATTTTCTCCCTATTTCATTCAAATAAACTCTAAATCAGATATATTTGTATTAATAAAATATAAATACAAGTATAAAACGCTTGTGATATATGACGTATTTAGGAAACAAGCAAACATACATAGCGTGATTTATCAAAGATTTCATTCTAAAGTGTGAAGAGACTGCGAATAGACTATAGTAAATATACAGAGAGGTTTTACAGTGATGTCAGCGAAGGAGTACGCCTGCATCAAATGAACCACCACGGCATTTCCACTTCTGTATGTTTGCCTGTTCTGTGAAGGTCGTGATCGCCTCAGCATGAAGGTTTGCATGCGCCTCCCCCCCCTCCCCCTTCACCATTCCTCTGGACCATCCACCGCGACGTCTTCGCGTGTGCGGAGCAATACGAGTTCTTTCCCACGTGCGATTGCCCTGCACGTCTCCGCGTCGGTCTTCCGCGCCGAGAAGGTCGTTCCCTAACCTGGCACCTCCCCCTCGCCGTCTTACCCAAGACGCTCCTGTTTTCTCACGCCTTCCACCACGCAATTAACCCGTGTCCTTCTGACTCACCGCGCCATTTTGCTCAGCTGCAGTTCCGGCGTTTTTTTTTTAACTTCGCTTCAGCCAGATGCATGAAAATTTCGCTTAAAGGCTGCTCATGGTTAACTGAGCACTTTTGAAATCAACCTTTTAAAAATGTAACTGCCCTTACCAGAATATATTTGAACACACTCACACTGACTCGCGTGCACCCAGTAAAGTTGGTAACAACGGACGGAGAGTAGTTCCAAGTCTTTACTTCGGATTAAAAGGTAAAAATTTATGAATATGTACTGAAATTATTTTTTTTTTCTGTTTTATGGGCATAAGGCTAAGTGCGTAAATTAAAAAGGTTGTAAAATATTTGAGTTTTTAATCATTTTACAGTTTTACTTGACCAAGGCATGAATATAGTGATCAGGCCCGTGGCAATATTAATTTTACATATAGTGGAAGAACACACAATTTGCATTTTGCCGTGAACAGCCTATATACGTTTGGACGCAAGTTCTTCGAAACTGCCCTCTACTCAACCCGCTCGTTCAGCACACACTGATTTTATTGGCAGGGATGTTTTCTTAATGATTTCAAAAGTGTTTCGTTAACTGTGAAAATCCGTACTTATTTTTGAAAAACCGGTTAATTTACAGGAATGCATAGCGTAATGTGGGCCTCGCTTTAGAAACGGATGACAAAGTGCCAGTCACTATTGTCACCAATAAAAACCGATAGCTGAGCGAAGAACACGCATGCCGCAGGCAATCAGAATTAGTTCATATACATATATATGTATAATGAATTAATATATATATGCTCAGAACGTGACGAACTCCACATACACCTACGATTTTTTTTGCCCTTTCGTTATCACATTTTATTGCATTAAATGACGCTGTTTGACGCTAGAAAACACCGACGTTTTATTTTACTTTCAAAAATCGTTTACAGCATATTTTAAGGGTTTTGGTAATTGAAGGTCAATTCTTTAACTTTTCACATTTTATTTATTTGTTTTTAATTCGAAGGGTTTTAAATATAACAAACATGTGCAAAATAGCCATGTAAATACGCTTTTTATAGACACACGTCTGAAGGACTCGACAAAATTAAATATGCAACTATATTACTCCGAATTTACTGCATACTGTCTAGAACTGTGTGGAAAATACTGGTCATCGTGAATACTGACCAACTTATCACTTTCTCTTATCTATGCTACGCTTTTCAGAACTACTTTAGACAAATCAATCAAGATAAATAACACAAAAAAGACTTATTAGAAACATTATCCATGAAACTAACAACTTAACAACTGTGTTGAATTTCTGTTAAGTTATTTCAGAGATAGTATATTTTAAAGTTGTAGTCCAGTAGAAAATTACATTCGAAATGTAGGCCTGTGTTCTTGAGCAAAATTATTATTCTATCAGGAGAGAATATATTACTGTTGTTCAGGATTGTCTGTCGCAAATGTTGCCAAAGTCACTTTAAATTGGCGACAGTTTACACGTACAAGCTGTCTTAAATGGGCCCTAACGTGTATTCGATAGCAATGACTTCAGTATTTTACTTATCAGATCATTTCCAACTGTGAGTTACAAATGAAAAATATGCAAACGACATTCGTGTAGTAAACAATTAAAAAAATACCACATTATTTCCCTATATTATTACAATGTTCCGAATGTTTTGTGAATGCGAATTGTCATATCTGTAGGTGAATTACCTCGTATTATGTGAAGTCCTTTAAAAATAAAGTTAAATTGTGATATTGACGTGTGATTATACAGAAAGTATGGAATCAAAAATAGTCAAGCGCAAATATAAAATAACAAGAATTGTCCTGTTCACACCCTTATGGTTTTCCTCAAACAGCAGAGTGCGAGAGTAGTACCGCAGTGTTTAATTCTTGAGTAAACGTTCTTACGAAAGGAAGGATTTGAATCATGTCAAGGGCAGAGGTGTGGCGGCTTATTTGTCTAAAGTTTTATCGCCTTTACGCCAGAGAAATTATTTTTTGTCAACTTATCTCCAGTGCGTAGAGGTACTGAGCCTCGCCTTCATCAGCGGAAAGTTTTTAAAAGTTTCGTACTCGGTGGGTGCGTCAAAATTTATTTCGAAGAAACATAGTAAAGTTTCTTTTCGCTGTCCCCGTTTTAATAACTATGTGATTCCCAACAGCAGAGTTTACTTACGAACATAACTTTAGTCCCGTTTTACAAAGGACGCAATAGTCAATTGTGGCGTTTAAATGGTTCATTCTAGCGCAGCCGCATTAAGCTGCTTGGAATTTCCTTGTACAGTAGACCGCTAGCAATCTTTCTGAAATAAAATAGTTTCAAAGACAGAAATTAGCAGGACTTACAAAAGTTTTTGAGTTAACAGTCAGTAATCTATTCCCAACAGCAGTATTTTGATATATTTTCCCTGGAAATGTATTAAGAGATTGAAGCACTCCTGAGAAAGATGACAAGAGAGAGTGATAGCACGCGCGCGCGCGCGCGCGCGCGTGTGTGTGTGTGTGTGTAGGGGAAGGCGATAGGCGGAACTTCAAAGGCCACCATTCACGGTTATTTAAACACTTTTTAATGCCCTGCTTTTTTTGCCAGTTGTTAGAGCTTACCTCCATGCTGTAGAGTGAAGACATAACGTCCAGTCGTCCGTCAAGCTACGCACTGAAATTGTTAACAACATATTAATTAAGGGAAATAGGTTCCTTAATTCTCTGCAAGGATTACTATACAAGTGTTAGAGTGGGCGTTAAAAACGTCGTTGTTACCGGCAAAATTTTTTTCTACCAAAGTCCGACCGTAAAAATTTCAGTTGTCCTTGAATCACCTGCAGAAATGTATAAAATGAATTGAGCGTTTTTTTTCGTGCAGTGATGTGTTGATGAACCAACCACGTGGTTGGAATACGTGTGTGTCTGTCCTTTGTCGGCACGACAGTGGTTTCAAATTGCTTGAAGGTACTGCAGGCAAACGACGTTAGTTTAGAAAATTAATCACACACAGAGGATCCCTACTTGGGCTCCGCGGCGGTCCATGAATAGCTTGCAATCGTCGTTTTTAAGGTCGCCAACATAACAGTAGCAGCCAGTCTGTCTGTCTCTCTTGCCTGTTTCTTTAGCTCGCATCACACAGATAAAAAATTTCTCTATTTCTTACAAACTTCCCCTCGTAAACTGGCCGTCAAACGATTTTCTTGTGACTTTACATCGGAAATATCGTATATTTAAGACATATTATTTTAGAAAACATACAAAACAGTTTATGTAGCTCAATATTTATAATAAACTTGAAGTCTAGTACGCTTGCTTGTTAAAATTCAACATTGGTGTTACACATTCCACTCTAAAGATTTACGAAATGTGCTCTAATTCATCTGTATAGTTACAAAAATATACCTGGCAACTAGTTTCCCAAATAATTCCTTGTAGTAATACAAAAATATTACAGTACATGTTTCTCCCGTATGCATTGGAGAAATGTTCCATTTCTCATAAAGGGAAATAGGTAGCTGGTAGATTCTTTATAACCTAAATAGTAAGAAAGTATGAACATACCAATTTTGAAAACATGACTAATTAACCCGTTAAGTCACGCACTAATCTGTGAGCAGAAGTGTTGCAATTGTGTAATATTTTGGTGTGCACTGTACTTGCGCCGAGTGTGCTTTTTGTAACAGTGAAGAACTAGTCGTGTGCTCAAAGACGTTACCATCAATCATTCATAAACGAGAGGAACGGTAACTTTCGCAAATCAGAATACCCACCGAGAAGACTCTCAAAGCATTGGGTATTGATTCCTCGCCGTGTACAGCAATGCTAGTAAATATCCTTCATGTGCAACATGTCCTCGATCGTGAGCACGGTCACTGGACTGGTTAAATTGAAGATGAAGTAAGCAGATTCAAAAAAATTTAAACATTTGTATGTGGTGTAAGACATTTACGATTGGGCTTCGTTGTATTTGATGCATGCTGAAGCCAACACCAGAATGCAGACCGAGTCATGTGTCTCCGGGTGAAAACGGACCACCATCGCGCGTGGCATGGGAGAGCCGCGAGCTGACGGATGCGACAATCGCACGCGCCCATTCTCACAATTGTATGCGATTCACATACCGCATGGGGTATGCACGGACGACAGTAGCAGTTAAACCTTCAAGGAGTTCCCATGTCTGCAACTGTGTCGTTGCGCAACTGTGTCAGTTTGTAGTGTTGAAACGCAGTAAGAGGAGTGGAGTGGGGAGATTTGAGCGGCTCTCAACGTCGAGGTCTTGAGAGCCGATGAGGGTGAAGTGTGGTCAGTAAGGAGCAGCGCTGGAATGAAGGGGCGGGGAAAACAGCAGATCCCTGAGAAAACCCGCTGTCCAGCGGCATCGTCCGGCGCGATTCCCACTTGTGAAAATCCGTCAGTAGTGACCCCACCGGGAAGCGAACCCGGTTCGCGCAGGTGGGATGCGAGTAGTCTGACCACTGCACCACCGCGTCCTCCGGAATATCAGAAGGTGTTTTACATTATGCCTTACTTTTCGTTATGCTTGACATGCTTACTCGGGTGCTTCAAAGATCCGTATTGAAGGTCTTGATACAATTTATATCATAAATATCTCCGTGACAAGTTTACAAATTTTGAAATTTCGACGTAAAAAAAGACAACCCGAGTGTAAATGCGACAGTCGGGACACGTAAGGCACGTTGAACACGTGCGACTGTGGTGCGGCAGCTAGGCGGCACGCAGATGCACGGCGTCAGGGATATATAATCCAGTCACGGTTACTTCGGAATTTTTTGAAACCCTGCTAAAGTTCTACTTCCAGGATATTCCTTCGACTCATGCAAACAAAGTGAGTCTGGGAAATTACACCAAAGGGACAACGCACATCATTCGTGCGCACTCGTTGTAATGATATTTTTCTTAAGAAATAGTTATTACTAGGCATTAACAGCATACCTATGTTCTCACTATTTTTATTCATGTTAATTGCAAATAGAGATAATGGAAAATCGCGAAAAAATGTTGAGTCAACATATCTTCTATAACACTCTCTGACTAGTTTATTCTTTCATGATTGGATGAACGAGGTTTTGACTCTGCTGAGTTGTTTGCAGAACAATCACGAATGTTCTTCCTTATAGTATCAGAATCCTCATTGACCCAGTGAAATGGGGTAGTAGCTTTATACTCTCATGACAGCCGATAGGGAAAGAAAACTGTCGGTCGTGTGTACAGTACTTTGAATTCTAGCAAACAGTCAACTCTTCCTGCGATAAACCGCCATCTGTAAATTAAAAATTATAATTTATTCATAAAATATATAAATAATTTGAATTTAACCAAAAAAATGTACTTTTATGATATGTTATGTTAACACAGGTATAAAACGCTTGTGATACGTAACATAATTAGGAAACAAACAAAAACGTCATACATGGGGCGAATTTTTCAAAAGTTTTATCCAAAAAGTGTGAACAAACCGCAAAACATTCACACTTTTTGAATCAAACATTTGAAAATTCACCCCATGTATGACGTTTTTGTTTGTTTCCTAATCATGTTATGTATCACAAGTACTTGTGTTAACATACAAGTACATTATTTTTGGTAAAATTGAAATGTTATTATTATTTTATTTATAAATAATAATAACATTTCATCTATAATTACTATCAATGAAAACAGGGAGAAAAATGGCATGTTTTAAATCTGTATAGTAAAAAACAGTTATCATAAAAAATGTTATTAAAATGAGTGCGCACGAATGCGTTGCTTTGTCCCTTTGGTGTAATTTTCTATACTTTGCGTGAGGTGGAGGAATATCCTGGAAGTTAAACTTTAGCAGAGCTTCATAAAATTTGTAAGTAACCGTGAATGGACTATACCCTGATTGCTACACAAAAGATCGCATCCACAGTGCGATTCCAACCAATGACAACGTTTTCCACGGGCGCTGCGTTGGTGATACCACGGCCATGTGATTGCTGCCCCCACATACCAAGTGCGATTGTGACCCTTCTGCACCCGTCCTGAAATTTGCTTTAATCCATACGTATGAGAATGAAAGTACATCTTCTTTATCACACGGTTTAATGATCAACTTGCACCTATCGTGTAGGAAGCATCCTCGATGTAGACGTGTACGAAATGACGATATTTTATTTCATGTCGTGTGCATAAGTTCAACAACGAATAGTATTAGTGAAATAAATAAAAATAAGTATTAGTATTTTATTGTATTAGTTTAAAGATTTTCTTTGGAAGCAAACTTTGTTTTCACTTTTATTTGTACATTAGAAATTTTTTAAATAAATCATTATTTAAAAAATACTTAATAAATCACTATTCACAAAACACATAAGTTCAAGTCATGTGTGATTAGTTGAACATTAGATATAAAGCACACGTTTTATGTACACGTTTTTTCTAAACAGACGTACGTTGCGTCCAGGAAATTGATCGAACAGAGTTTTACATCNTATTTGTACATTAGAATTTTTTTTAAATAAATCATTATTTAAAAAATACTTAATAAATCACTATTCACAAAACACATAAGTTCAAGTCATGTGTGATTAGTTGAACATTAGATATAAACCACACGTTTTATGTACACGTTTTTTCTAAACAGACGTACGTTGCGTCCAGGAAATTGATCGAACAGAGTTTTACATCCGAGGCATCAAGTAGTCGTTCGCTACGTAACATTGTAAAGTATTTTAATAGAATGTACGTATTTAAATGTTTTAACACTCAAATATAAGTGTATTTTTTTTATTTAAGTGTATTTCCAATCGGGATTCTTTAGAAAGCACATTTTGCAAGAAAAACTTAAAGCAAGACCATATTACTCTGGTTGTAATTAGTAATAATGTTTACAAATATTTTTAATAATTACTTTCATGCACATCCATTTCAGCTACAAAAGTTGTATTTTTGTAATTAAGATAAACGCATATAAATTCAATCAATAAAAATATTGTTTGATAATCAGTACGCATGTTTTTACATACAACCGTAATAATTAATATAATTGCCCTACATGACTATGGTATTCTCGCTAAATGTGCTTCCTGATACATCTAGATTGGAAATACGCTTGAATTATGGTTACATGTTTACTCTTATTATTTGATTTAATGACATTCTAACAAAATATTACACCGTGTTATAAAATATATGCAGACTTATTTCATGCGCAACATAAAGCGTTATT
Source organism: Clitarchus hookeri (assembly GCA_002778355.1). Lineage (NCBI taxonomy): Eukaryota > Metazoa > Arthropoda > Insecta > Phasmatodea > Phasmatidae > Clitarchus > Clitarchus hookeri. Next base: position 190,998 of record NQII01000568.1, read on the forward strand.
TTCGGGGCCGCGGCGGTGTAGTAGTCAGATTACTCGCCTCCCACTTAGGCGAACAGGGTTCGATTCCCGGCCGCGTCGCTCTCGGATTTTCGCATGTGGAAATCGTGCCGGACGATGCCGCTGGTCGGAGAGTTATCTCGGGGATCTCCCGTCCCCTCACTGGTATTCCGGCGCTGCCCCATACTCACGTCACTTCTGCGGCTCAGTGCTCTCGCCTGTGTTGCGCGGAGCTGCGTGCTTGTTCGCTCCCTCGCAGCTGCTTGTCACAAGACGTTCCACTCGGTGACTCCGCCAAGTGTTTCGAAACGTCGTCGACAGCGAACCTCACTTACTGAAAACAGCACTTTCTTACAACCTATGCAGCAGCTGGCAGGCGCTGTCTTATCCGAGGATAGATCCGGTCGCAGAGTACTTTACCCAGAGGTGAAACATCCGCTTATTCCGCGGACTCCAGCAGCACACGCCAGGGGAATGTTGGAACGTCGTTCGCCAGTGAGCGCCTGGTAACCTACTTGCAAGCAGACAGCACAGCCATTAGGTAGTTTANAAGTACCCAGAGGTGAAACATCCGCTTATTCCGCGGACTCCAGCCGCACACGCCAGGGGAATGTTGGAACGTCGTTCGCCAGTGAGCGCCTGGTAACCTACTTGCAAGCAGACAGCACAGCCATTAGGTAGTTTATCGCAGCACGCAGCGATTTACAGAGCCCCGGGCAGCCAATCATAAAATGGGAACTTGCACGCAATTCCACCACTGAGTACTTGTCTGTTTTGCTATCTAGGAGAAGGGGGTAGAGGTTGTGTTGCACTTTGCTCCGCTTGCATTCGTAAGACCGTGGATTCGATTCCTACCGATGCACCGGAAACAATTTTTTCCATGGACTTAAGATGAGGTAAACTGATTTTCGTATTTCGAGCATGACCCCAACATTGGCTCGTCCATCTATATTAAAACTGTTAAAAGTGCGTGAACGTGAAGAGATTGCGGTGGCTCTTAACAACGAGGTCTTGAGAGCCGTTGAGGGTGAAGCGAGTTGAGAATGGAGCAGCGCCGGAATGAAAGAGCGTGGGAAACGAGAGATCCCCGAGAAAACCGGCTGACCATTGGCATCGTCCGGCACGATTCCCACATGTGAAAGTCCGGGAGTGGCCTCGCTGAGAATCGAACCCGGTTCGCCTATGTGGGAGGCAAGTAGTCTAACCACTAAGCCACCGCGGCCCTGTCAACAGAGTTATAAACGTGTTTGTTTACATTCGAATTTTCAACAGAATCGCCGTTTTACATAATCAAAATATTCTGATCGAAATTAATATAATATAGTTGTATTAAAACTCTGCAAGAGGAAGTGTGTAAACATCTCAAACCCGTACTTACAAAATATCGCTGTTCTTGAACGCCAGAAGTTGCAGTGTAATTGCCCCACGTCGAACGACGGCTTGATCAGTGTGGAGAAGGCACGACGTGTGTGTTTGCAGGTCGACCGCCTGCTATCGGCCAAAGTTCCCTCTCGATAAGGGAGGACGCAGTGAGCGACGTTCTGGTTGTGTAAAGCCACATAGTAGATAAATACACAGATTAAATACCTTAGCGATCCCTCAGAAGTTGGCGTACCCATCCTCTGAGAACGAGCCTTGTGGCTGGCTGAATACTCGCAAGGGCAGGAAAGTTTCGTGAGTTCAATGACCTGCATGCTATACTCCACTACAATACGTATTTTCGAGCCTCTACCATTGGTTCGTTGGCTCTTGGTTGGGCTGCCGGCTGACAAGTAGGGTACCAGGCGTTGATTGGAGAACGGCTTTCCGACATTTTACTGGCCAGTGGCGCCATCTTATGGCCTGTGCGGCAGGAATTCACGTTGTAAGCGGATGCTTCATCCTGTAATTCTTAAGTACTCTGTATTAAAGTCATTGACCGATACTGCAGTGAAAAAATACTTACTGGCGGCTACAAAGTGTTTTGTTGGTATTCACCCCGCCAAATTATTTTGCGGTGAACACAAATTTGTTTAGTTGTCACCACTAAACTTTTTGTGGTCGCTGAATATTTAATGTTTCTGATTGGTCTAGTCAGGAAATAAAGTATTTGACCACAAAGAAATGCGGTCAATAACTAACAGGAAATTTGCATAAGGAAATCTAGCCTGCAAAAAAATATTTTCATGGAAAAACAGGTGGTCCTACCAATAAATAGGGACACCTGGACTTTGCGAAAAGATTTCCGCAAATGCTAGATTTCAATACCATATGGGTGTACCAGCAATTTTCTTTTGCTTATTGGTAGACACCTGAAAAATTCGCGTATTAATTTTGGGACAAGCTAGAATTGGAAAACTTTTGCGTTTGTGCCCTCTTTGCCATTGATCCACGCGTTATTTGATACCAACTGGAGATCCCTGGGCCAATGAGAAACATACAACAAAATGCACACCGAATCATCGCCCTCCACTGTGGCAACAAGCAACCAATGAACAATTGACAGAGTGTCTTTGGGAGAAGGCATATTCTTACTTGACTGGCCAATCAGAACTATGCAACTCCGATTCTGTGATTCGTGAGCAGACACCTAAGGTGCGCAACACCCAGATCATCCAATCAGGAAAGTGATTCTGAGCTAAAGTGTTACGAAATACAACTCGTCGTGAAGTCTTTAAACCCTCTGAAGGCGAGACTTCACAGTGCAAAGTATTCTCGTGTGTCTGCTTTCTGTCCATTGGCCGCTGCCGCAGTGTGCAGTCAGTTTTACCTTCGACGAGGCACGGGATTCAGTGCGCATTCTCTTGCAGGCCTGTTATTGGCTCAGAGTTCACCTGGGCGAGTCTAGTAAACCGTGATCCAATGGCAAACTAACGCAACAGAAATATACACATGTTTGAAGTATAGGTTGTCCTAAAATGAATTCGCTAAATTTTCCAGTCCCTACCAATAAGTAGAGACCTGAAGAATTCGCGGATTCATTTTGAGACAAGCTAGAATTCAAACCACGTGTGTTTATATAACTTAAGCCATTGGTCCACACTGTGTTTGACACCTCCTGGAGAACGCTGGCCCAATCGTCGCCTTCCACTGTGACAGCAGACAACCAATGTGCAGTTAATATCNGATATAACTTTAGCCATTGGTGCACGCGGTGTTTGACACCTCCTGGAGAACGCTGGCCCAATCGTCGCCTTCCACTGTGACAGCAGACAACCAATGTGCAGTTAATATCGGCATATTTGTACATAACACTGTAGAGTCTAGCCTGCAGGTCATTGAACTCGCGAATTTTTCAGGTCTCTACCAATAAGGTATCTATCGCAGCACGCCGTAGCCAGATAGGGACAAGGCCAGAGCCTCGCGTAGGCAATCAGAGAACGAGTAGGTCCGAATCAAAGGAACCGCCTCGTTATTTTGTCTGTGGAGTGGAGTGGAGAGTTTTGGACGCTTTTTTTTTAACGACGAGGTCTTGAGACATGTCTATGTATATTTTTTTACTCCGTGTTATTGTTGAGTGTAATAGCTTTTCTGCCAATACGACTTGTAAAAACGTCTTGGATCGGATTTGAGCTTAGAACACTGCCTAGTAAACAAATGCTTTGAGATGTTTTTACATTTTCTCTAACCAATTTGCAATGCAGTTTGATTAAATTCAAATTTGTGAAAGTGAGTGAAGAGATTCGGGCGGCTCTTAATAGCGAGGTCTTGAGAGCCGATGAGGATGATTGAAGTGGGTATGGAGCAGCGCCGGATTGAAAGGACGGAGGAAATGGGAGATCCCCGAGAAAACACGCCGAACAGCCGAATTGTCCGGCACGAATTCCAAACGCGAGAATCCAGGAGTGACCCGGCCGGGGATTGAACTCGGTTCGTCTTGGTGGGAGGCGAGCAGCCACCGTGGCCCCTTGGTGAGAGTATTTTATTTATATTAAAGTGCTTGTCTTTTGAAAATTAAGATATAAACAAACACGTTCATCAATGTTGAACATGTGTCTTTGACAGTTGTGTTCCTTCGGGGTACTTCGCAGTTGGATACATGCGCAGAAGACGAATAAGCGGTCTACCTCATCCTTAGTTTATGCGTAATACCGACATCAGTACAGTTGCAAATGAAATGTTTGTTCGTTACAACGCCTAAAATGATACATTTATCAGAAAACGGTAATTGTGTCTGCCGACGTTCTCCGCCAGCTGCCCGGGCTAGTGACAGTCGAAATGGAGGGAGAAAGCATGACGAAGGGGAAATCCTTCAGGTAGGCCCGTCCGTCGTTGTCGACTCCCCAGCACGCTCCGTGCAGGCTCGCGGCAGTCGAACGCCTCGTCGACCCGACCGACACGACTGAGTGAAATTATCGAGTTCACCGACCTTTCGGCTGGACTCCACTGTACTCCTCTCTCTGCACACACCGGTCGCTGATATTTCTTTTTTTTGCTGACACACGTGCACACACGCACACACACACACACACACACACATATATATATAAAATTTGTGGTCTCGTTTATAATAAAAAAAACAGTATTGTGGTGACTAATTTTATTTTTCTCTGTAACCACAAAACTATTTTGTCAATATAGACATTACAAAAGATTCTGTGGCACCATCAATATTCTTAGTGACAGCTACAAAAGGGCTTAAGTGATCACCAATAAATTAAGCGTCTTGGTAGGCAATAAATGTGTTCTCTAGTCGCAGTAAAAATGTTACGATGCTAGCAGCAGTGCCGGTTAGTGAAACTTACAAAAGTGATCCGCGGGTTGCAGGTTTACTTAGGTAAGATACGGTTCGACGTCTCGTAGAGAGAAGGATCGAAGGAGGGATGGCCGGACAAGGAATCGGAACGTAGGCGGTGGAATAAAGGGGCCAGGCTATTCGTCTACGCCAGCACGCACACGCAGAATATAACGGATGTAGTATTGCAGTGGCGGCAAAATGTTTTACTCTGGATGACACGAATGTCGTTGCTGCCAATTAAATATTTGGTGCTACCCAATAAATATCTATTCAATAAACAGAGATGTAAGTGAGCACTAAATGGCTATATTGTGTGTCAATATACATATTAATGTGCACCGCAAAATTTCGTGGGAAAATAACAGCAAATTATTTTTTTCAACCAATGACAATTTTTGTTAACAATGTGAACTCTTGCTTTTATGCGGTAGGGCGTACTTAGTTTAATAACATTTTACATAATAACTATGTTTTATCATTTATTACCAACTCACATAAGTTTTTTTTCGTATTATTATATATGAAACATAATTTACAAATAAAATGTAAGTAAAAGTTAAATTTAACCAAAAATATGATACTGTTATATAAACACAAGTATAAAACGCTTGTAATTATGACATATTTTGGACACAACCAAACACGCCATACATGGGATGATTTTTGAAAGGTGTGATTCAAAAAGTGTGAAGAAACCGCGGGTGGGCGTTAGGATAAAATGTAAATACAAGTACTTGCTTGTTACTTCTGTGAGGGGGCCTCTTGTTTCCTGACAAGCCCTGCAGTGGCGCGAACCACTAACACTCTTGTAGGAAACTCCCGAGCGAATTACGTACAACCTTGCACACAAGAATAGAGTGTTCATCATGAAGGCGAAATTTTCCAGTATCTAGCCATACTTTTAAGCCAAACTGGTAAAGGATCGAAAAAAATTGCGTATAGGTTGTTCACAGTAATGTGAGCACTTTTTAAGGCCCAGGTAAATTTTTCCTTTCCAGGCAATTTATATCTTTCTGCCACTTCTAAAAAAAAAACATTGCAATGTGACTATAGTCTATTAGCGGGTTCTTACCACTTTTTGAATCAAACCTTTAAAAAATCACCCCATGTATGACGTGTTTGGTTATTTCCGAAGTACGCCATGTATCACAAGAGTTCTCTAATTGTGTTCATTAAAGTTTTTTTTTTTTTTTTGTTAAATTGAAATGCAATTTGTATTTTACCCATAAATTATAATGCTTCATTTATAAATAATATTAATAAAAACAGTGAGAAAACGTGTGTGTTGGTGACGCCTAGTAAGACATAGTTTTCAAGCAAAATATCATTACAACTGAGTGCGCTCGAATGCGGTGCGTTGTCATTTGGTGTGATTTCCTAGACTTGGTCAAGCTGAGTTTGTACGAGGCGGAGGAATATCCTGGAAGCATAACTTCAGCAGGGCTTCGGAAAAGTGTGAAGTATCCGTAAATGGATTATAGTAAACAGCGTATAGTTTCACGACTCTCAAAAGTTAGCATCTGATGCTGCAATAAAACATATTCATTAGTGGTTAATGGTAAGATGGCCTTAAAAGATGCTCACTTTACCGTGAATAGTCTATAGTCGTTTGTAAGTTGATGCTACCGCAGCAGTTGGCCCACAATTTTTAACTCGCGAATGAATATTATTAGACGGTAAGATACTTGAAGCCAAATCATGGACAGTAAAAATTCGGAATGACAACGGCTGTAAAATACCGTCTACACGTCGTTAAACCCATGAATTTTTCCAAACGCGGAGATAACTGAACACGTGACCGAGCGCGTACAGGCCTGCGAAGTTAAGTCCAGCTCGTAGATAAATTACGGGGTAGAGTACGCATTCAGCTGCGCATTAACCAGTCTGGATATTCCAACTTCGGACTGTTCTTTTTTTTTGTCAACAGCACTATTAAACACAGCGTGAATAGGATTTATCTCTAGAACACAGTTTATGAAAGTAAAAGCTTTGCGATGCATGTACTATTAATCTGATCAGCTTTAAGGTCATCTGAAAGTGTGGGCCTGTTGAAATAAATTCAAACGTAAAAGAACATGTCCAACACCGTCGACCGTGTGAAATTTGTTCGGCGTGGAGTGAAGAGTGAAGAGATTTGGGTGGCTCCTTACAGCCTGGTATTGTGAGTCGATGAGGGTGAAGCGAGGTGAGTATGGAGCATCGCTGGAATGGAAGGGTGGGGAAAACGGGAGATCCCCTAGAAAACCCGCTGACCAGCAGCATTGTCCGGCAAGATTCCCACATGTGAAAATCCGGGAGCAACCACGCCGGGTATCAAACCCGAACCAGTCGCCTTGGTGGAAGGCGCGTCGTCTGACCATTACACCACCGCGACCCCCGCTGCTTGTACCGCGAACTCCAGTCGCACACGCCAGTAAAATGGCGTAACTAGCCAGCAAAATGTTGAAACGCATTTCGTCAATCAGAGCCTGGCAATCTACAATGCCAGCCGGCAGCCCAGCCAGAAGGGAAACTTCGCAGCACGCAGCAGCCAATCAAACACGATGCCCGTTCCCAAAGCCTCATTCAGCCAATCAAATAATTGGTACGCCCAAATAAAAGAGCCGTCGCATTTCGTATGTGTGTATTTTGGGTAGTGTGTGACCAAGCCATGCCTTCGTCCGCGAAGTATTGCGTGGCCTGGCACAACTAGCGCTGCGCGTGCCGCCTCCGCGAAACACGAGGGACCAGGGTGCCGGAATGAGCACGCGGCATTTTCCACCTCGTCGGAAACAGGTTCGACGTGCCGCCCGGCGGTGTGCGGTGCGCTCCCGCCAGGCGAGAACAAGTAGTACATGGCTCGTGCATTAGGCGCTGCCACAGCCCGCTGGCGAGCAGCGAAGAAACGCCTCGCAGAGGACACTTGACCTAGTACCTGACGACACCGGCAGATTCCCATAGTTCAATGACTTTTACACCGAGAAGAAAGGGCCCCAGTTCTCCTGCCTCGTCACACACTTATCTATATGATATAAACGTAGCTATAGAATGGTCATGTTTAATTGAGAACTTTTGAAAGCCCTGCTTCAGATCTACTTTTCTCCTCATTTGTATCATTCCGTCAAACGTAAAATTTACATTATCGTGGACTTAATTACTTTATTCATGCGCCAGTCGAGATAAAACATGAGATTGTTGGGAATCTTATTGTGTTACTAATACGCCATTTCGTACTATAAAATGTGTAAACCAGACAGTAAACCAACTTATTGCCATACATTTAAACATTACACTCACACTAGAACATCAAGACTTGGAACTGTTTTTTTAACGTTTTATCATATACATTAATGTTTAATTTGTTGCAAAAGAAACAATTTTGGCGTCAAAAGTGATTACGAAGGTCTTATAACAACTGACACGTTGGAACCAATGCAAAGGGTTTCAGTAGATCAATAACACGACACACCACCGACCACGATTTCACCTATTTTGCAGCATTTAAGACGTGAACGAGTATTCTCGTGATATAATATTAAGAGTTTAATTCGCTGTTAGTTTAGCTGGCAGCTTGCATGGCATGTGTACGATATAATCCAAGCAATTATTATAGAATTATGTCATGTGACTTACACTCTTGCGGCAAACAGGCCGGAAGAGTAATGGCTAGTGACTCGATCTGCAAGCACCAAGTCGCTTTCGAGTGACTTTAGAGCCCACTAGTCAAGGGAGTCTTGTCGTGTTATCACACAAGGAACCGCCAAGCCATTGTGCTTCTGGACGAGTACCTCTTGCGCGGTGTGATGTTGCCGCCACTGGTTACAAATCGCACTGTCTTTTTGTTACACCCAAAATCCCGTCAAATGTGTATAAAATATTGGGGTTTACGTTGTAGAGTTAAGCTTATAAATGGTAAGGACAACGGACCCTCCTGATTATAGTAAGTCACGGAATGTTTGGGTTGCGACTCGATCTCAGAAATTTTGGAGTCATGCCTGGGTGTTGGACTCGAACCATCGCTGGTCCAACGACCTCACCACATGGGCGTAATGGCACAGAGTAAGTAAAGACACACAGGCGAAATGTCGTGCCTACTTCTTTTATATGGGCGTACCCATTCATTGATTGGCTGGGCGAGGATGTGGGAATGGGCCTTGTGTCTGGTTTGCTGCTCCGTACTGCGATAGGCTGGGCTGTTGGCTGACAAGTAGGTTACCAGACGTTGATTGGCGAACAGTGTTCATACAATAGACTGAATTCGAGGTAGACCGTTCATTCGTCTTCTGCACATGTACCCAACATTGACATACCCCAAAGGAAAGCATCTGTCAAAGTCACATGGTCAACAGTGATTAACGTGCTTGTTTATATCTTATTTTTTAAAATACAAGCCCTTTTATATGAATAAAATACTTTCACCAATTTCAATTTAAACAAACTGCATTACGAATGGGTTAGAGGAAGTACAAAAACACCTCAAATAACTTGTTTACTAAATAGTGTTCTCTCAAATTCAATCCATGGCGTTATTGCTAGTCGTGTTGACAGAAAAGCAGTTAAATGTTGGGATACGGAGATTGGTTGTGCGCAGCCAGCGAGATCGGTCTACCTCATTTTGACTACGTCGACAAGTAGGTCACTTGGCACCCTATTCCAAATTTCGCATTTCTCATCACTGACCTGTCTGTGACCTTGTCCTCACTAGTACCGCCAGGCGTGGAGGGTACCAGGTTTGATGTCGTTAGCCAGTTGTCCTTCTCAAGACGAGAAATCAAGGCCATGGCCTTAAGTGGTGGGCTATTAAGTGACCTCGGGTAACCTGTTTCAATTCGGCCAGAAGCGCAGGACCACTTGTGGGTATTAACGAACATTTCTTTCATCCCCCGAAACTGGTATGTCGTACATTCACGATTACTCCGTCTCATGCAGACAAAACTAGCTTAGTCTAGAGAATTACACTAACGGACTACGCACCACGTTCGTGTGCACTCAGTGGAATACAATATCGCATTAAGAACTATTTCTTATCAGGCATTACGAACACAACTACATTCTCTCTGATTTTATTCGTATAAATTATAAATAAAATATTATAATTTATAGGTCTAGTATAAGTCATAGATTAATTTGACCAAAAATAAGACACTTTTATATTAACACAAGGTTTGTTTCAAAAAGTGTAAAGGGAACCGTGAATAGACGCAGTTTCAGCGGAAAGTTAATTTTTCTTTGTAATGAATTCGTTCTGCCTACTTTTTTTTTCTATTCTCGCAATTGTTTTGTCACTAAACTGTTTGTTAATGACTTTAGAAAAATGCTTAGTTTGTATTAACAAACGAAGTGTTTTGTGTACTCTGCAAAATAATACTATATCCGCAACAAAATAATAGGCAAATTAATTTCCATATACAAATCTTCTCGCCGGTGTTATCTTTAAATGTTTAAGAAACACTGCTCCATATTGATACTTTTCGGGATACAGTTCACTACCAGATAGTCATTGCTACTAGTACACCCATCCGCAGTGTTGGCAATATCTACGTCTTGCTCAATACGAGACGAAGCGAAGAAATTGAGCTGAATTAAAAACCTCTTGGAATATGGACACCGGCAACGCAAACAAAAGTGTAACTTCGTTCTGCGCAGTGCTATTAGAACAAGTAAAAAAGATACAAAATATTACTAGTTCTAATGGACAATGCTCCATAGCTGAAGCCTGGCTTGTCCCCCTCATCCACCTGTATCAACTCCAAGTGGTATTGTAGAAACAATACTTTGATGATTTTTCTTTCTTGGTCCCAACATATAGATATATCACACAGCATTCCGTTCACAAAAGTGTTAGGTTATTACAGTACTGAATGTTGTGGGAACAAACATAATATTGTTGAAATTCTGCTGGCAATTATCTGTTTTGTGGTAGGAACGCAGTGATCCGCTGTAGTAACTAGTATATGTAAAGTAGCAAATACAATGGCAGTAAGGAATAGGACAAACTGTTATCTCGGTATTATTACCTATGTTAATAATATTTAGATGGTACTTACAGCCCGGCAGTTGGCTGCTCCTATTTTAACTGTCTAGATTGTGCCTAAAAACATATTTTCTTTTCAGTATAGGAAGTTCATGTATAGCTCGCATTCTATAGACAACTAGACTCAATACCCTCTGCTGCCAATGTACTCCTCAGGGGCGTCGGTGTTTTTTTTTTTAAGAGAGGAGGGTACAAGGTATTGTAGAAAATTTGGCGCTCCTGGTGATGCTGAAAGTGCCCTTCGCACATTTTTTTGAAACCAATTTTATCAGTATTTACACAAGCATACATATTGCTCCATATTCACATATTTTGACACAAAATACTTATCATATCATTATAAACATTACTGTTTAAGATTATTGGATTGAATTTTTAGTATACAATAGATCAAGCATGAATCTTAATCTTCGTTGTTTTTTCTTGTGCTCACTTTGTATCCCCCTCTCCCAACTTTTCGGCACCTTTGCTCTCCTTGTGGGAAACTGATTCAGTGACTCGTAAACATTCTGCTGTTCTACCTAGTCAGTAAATGGTTCATGATATTATCATCGAACACCAAGTCCACGGATCGTTAGTTGTGATAACGAAACCAGTATTGCGACAGCTTAAGTGAGGGGCGGATCACAGTATGGTTTACTTGCAACCGAAATCATAAATCAGTGTGGGACTAATATTTCAAAAAACTAAAGCGTCGCGCATGAATTTATTTGTATTGTGTTGAAGTTACCAAATCCTGACAGGCTTTTTTTAATAAGACGCTATCATCTCACGAGCAGACAACAACCAATACAAGAGGAAAAACTGCTATAGTCTGTTCGCGGTTTCTTCACACTTTTTTTTTTATCAAACCTTTGAAAAAACACTCCGTGTATGACGCACATGGTTGATTCATAATTATGTCATGTATCACAAGCGTTGTACATTTGTGTTAACATAAAAATACATTACTTTAGTTGAATTAAATTTGTATTATATTTGATCTAAAAAAAGTGATGTTTCAATTATAATTAACATGAATACAAACAGGGGGAATATACAATAGTAATGCATAGTTCTTATGCAAAATATTATTACACTGATTGCGCACGAATGCGGTGCATTGTCCCTTTGGTGTAATGTTCTAGACTCGGTTAAAAACGTTTGTTTGCCTGAGGCGAAGGAATATCCTGGAAGTAGAACTTTAGCAGGGCTTCAGAAAAGTTGGAAGTAACCGTAAATTGACTACACTGTTAAATATTTCTGTAGATTTACGGAAACTTTGACGGAAAGGCACTCCGTAATGACGAATAACGGAAATGAGCTCCATAAATATAAAACATGGAAGCTATTCGTATTCTTATGGCTTCGGTTTTGAGACACGAACACTGCCTGAAGCGTATAAAATACCATCTTCACAATACTACTTCGTGTAAAATAGTAGTAGGTGAGTGCGAATCACTCATGGAGTGCCAATTCGTTGATTCTTGTTCAGATTCCGCTACAGGACAAAACCTTCTGTATACACAGTGAAACACGCACATAACGAAAATAAAACAATATTTTTGTAACCTCGTTTTATAAACCGCAATTATAGAAGGCGCTCTAACACAACTTGAAACTAAGACAAGCCCGTTGGTCACTTTAATGTAAAATGCATATTTACGAAATACTTCGTGTAAAGGTGTGGCAGGTGAGTAATTCCTGTTATTGATTGTTAGCTTTTCGATCCGTGTTCAAATCCTACTACAGAACCAAATATTTAAACTTTTTTTTAATTTTTTCTGTAATTCTCAGTGAAATACATTACGAAAATGATTTTTTTCTCTTACCCTTGTCTGTAAACCTGAAATAAAAAAAATCGCAAACACTTTAACGTGACTAGAAACTAAGTGTGTGCATGAGTGATTCCAATTACTCCCGTGAAACCGTGGTAGATGAGTAGGAAGGTAGTGGATAGTGTGTTGGACTATCAAAAAAATTTTCTTCTAGTTCAATTCTTGCCACCGCACAAAATTTCTTTATTGTTTTAATTGTCATGTGTATACACAGTGACTCGCCCACATAACGGAAGTAACACTTTTTTTGTTATCCCTTTTTTTAAAGAACAGATAAAAAAAACTTGCAAGTTTGTGGTCGCGTTCTGTGAATTTACGGAGATTTTTGTAAAATTTACGGAGAGACCGTTATTGAAAAAAAAAAATGAAGAGACCGTGATTAAACGCAGATATCTGGATAATTTGTAATAGGTATTGTCCGTAATTTTACGGACATATTTTCTAACAGTGTGCAGCCACTGCTACAATCTACCTTGCGCTCAGATTGTTTCGTGACGTAGAGATGACAATTATTACAGAGCGCTGGGGTCTGAACAAAACCCATTGTTCTGCAGGAGAAATGGTACACAATGCTAAAATGCGTTGTTCCTAACAGTCCGAGGGACACTTTTCTTCACGCCGGCTCGGTGATTTCGAACATGTCGACGTTGATGAAGGTATTAAAATGGCTTGTCATCCACTTTCACAAGGAAGTTACCCGCGACAAAGAAAGGATAGTGAACTCGGCGGGCGTAGGAAGCTTAATCTGACGCTCGGTGGTTCCAGTCGCGTCCGTAGTTGTCAGAACTCTCGCCGTGTCACACCGACCATACAATACAGTTACAGGACAAAGACGAGATGGCGTAGCGGTTTCTTTGATGTAGGCATCTTTCACGGCTCCAGCTGACGGCAAATTTCAGTTTTTTGCTAAGCCCTCTGGGATCAAATGCACCCCTTCACGCTTGGCGGGTTATTCACCGCGCAAAACCACGTAAACTGGTCTTGGGATTGACGACTGCCGCGTACTGGAAAAGAAGCCCTTGAAGTGGACCCCGCCATCTTGAATTTACGTATATTCATCCCCCCATATCTTAATTTGGAGAGTCAATATGCAAAAGCCAATCTTGTCAAGGCGCAGGGACCATCATGAAAATTATTTGGAAATCCAACGTACTTATCTCACGTGATTACTCGATTAACCGTGATCGAGCAAATTTCCCTCATTATTTAATCATTTCTGCCCGTCATGGAAAAGTATGGATATAACTAAAACCTTACAAACTTCAAAGATTCTGTTCCTAGACTGTTCTCTATGTCGTGCCAAGCTCTGATTTTTAATGTCCGGTTATGAAGTTTGATTACGGAGATTGGCAATATATATTCAATATGAAAGGGATACTACTTCCTTAATGTGTTCATACGTTTTTTTCTACGATCGACAAATTAAAATTTCGATTTCATCTTAATAAATATCTAATTAATTCTTCTGCGAAATTTCAGGATTTTGCTTCTCACTAACTCTAAATATGAACATTTTTCAAGTTGTATTGGCGGTGTAGTTAAATGTGACGTAAGCTCACACAGAGACACAAAATAATTTTCCGGTTGTTTTTGTTACTACTGCAGTTTTCTAGTTGTTTTTATATTTACTGCAGTTGGTGCAAAAAGCATAGAGAAAGGCGGCCGTGAAATCTCCAGAGTGTGTTGACTTGCAAGCTAGTGTCCTTCATTTGCTGCGAACACATTGAGGCAACAGCTATTTTCCCCGTCAACTGAGTCTCTCCTAATGCATGTTTACTTTGGCTCAGCTCTCCCAGGTCTTGTCAAGCAAATCCTTGTCCAATTATGAATGTAGAAAAAAAAAACTGTCCAAAAAAGTAATGTGCCAATTTTTCGGGTTTATATTTGATGACTGTCTGCTTACTTTGTAGATGTTTGTTTTAAAAGGAAAATAATTGTTAATCCAAAAAATGCTATCTTTAGGGAGGGCGTATCAGCGTGGGCAGAGGTAGCTTAAGTGTTACATTGTTACCATGAATAGCTGGGTTCTTATCCCGAACAGGGCATTGAAACACGTGCTACTTGTAACTGACATTAAGGAGACTGCCTAGTCTGTGAAATCAGCGTTTGAACGTATACGCGTCTCTCTGTAAACGAATGGTCTGGGAATAAGACTTTTTTTTTTTCTTTTTCCAGGAAAGATCGAAATCTATTTCCTACAACCAAAACATCCTGATTGCATCACATTAAATATATTCAAAGCCAAAAAAATTGTTCAAACTGTTATAAACAACATTTTTATAGCTTTCCTGCTCAGATTCCTTAAGGTAAAGGGAAAAAGTACACAATGGCATTTGTAGCTTAATACATTGGCTTTCATTGCATGCATTAATATCCTACTGTTGCAGTTCCAATTTGCGAGAAATTCAACTACTCGGGAATGCATAACGCAGCTAATTTGTTATTTTTCAAATTAATTGGAGTTTTGAATACCCCGTCGTTGTTATCATGTCACGATACCAAAAAATATTCTCATAATCTGTAAAATTATTTTTTGGCTTTTGAAAAGTCTTGATAATTTTATGTAACGACAATATGACGCACCCACATTTGCGTAACTATCATCCTAGCAAGGTGCGCCATGTTTTTTTTTTTTTTTATGAGTAACAGGCTGCAACAATAGCTACAGACCTGCTAGAGACCAGCAGCTTTCGTGCAGTTATTTGGAACGTATTCTTCAAATGCGTGTACTTTTGTGTAAAATTTGTCTGTGTAGGCATACTACAGTGTTAAAAAAATGTTTTTCGTTTTATGGAAAAATGTTGGTAAAAATCTCTCCATAAGTGCCCGTAAACTCTTTGTAAAATTACGGACACTTTGCTTTTCAAAAATGGACTTTCCGTAAATTTCATAGAACTTTTCGTAAATTCATATAACCTCTCCATAAATTTGCTAGTTAGTTTTTTGTGCTTCCAGTTTAAAACATTTATACAATGAAAAAACTTAACGTTTCGTTGTGTGGGTGTTCTACTGTCTGTACAAATTTTTTTTAAAATATTTACAATATTTTATACTTGAGCAATATTTCATCCCAGGTCAAAAGATTGGGAGCCCGTGACTATAAAACTCACCTACGAATCTCACGTAAGGCAATGGGGCATAACTTTGCTATTTCTTGTACACTCGCATATGTAACTTTTTCAGTTTCTATTAAACCAGTGTATTTTAAGTGTTGTTAAATGTTACGGATGCCTGATCCTATATTTCCACTGACGTGGATGCACTGAACGTCGCAGAAATGGTAATTTCCTTGTTACAGCTGCGAAGAAACCTCAGTGTAGGCTCGGCATGGTTCGTTCCTGAAACCCGAAACTATAGAAGTACGGAGACTTCGCGTGTTTTGTATTTACAGAGCTCAGCTCCGTTTTTCGCCAGTACGGATTGCATTTCCGTTTATTTGCAGTGCATTTCCTTAACAAATACGTAAGTATACGGACGCATCCCAGCAAGTACCAAACACTTCTCAATGGCGCGACTGAATTATACGCAGTTCGCTGTGTAGGTAAATGGCATCTCATTGCAGCAGCAGTCATTCAATAAATGGAAATTATTCGAGTGTACAGACTTTTTGAATTCAAGCCTGCTGTCCTACAAGCATGTACATTTTGCAGGTCTCTGATAATTGTATGCCTATTATTATCACTATCACGAAGGGCTTGTAGCACTTTAATTCTTTATGGTTTGAAAAACAATTGTCGCCTCAAAACACACCAGGCAGTCATTTGGGAGATGGCCAGTTCTCGGCTGCCGCGATGAGTGGCCTTATGTGGACTCCAAACAAAACTCTGCAGGATGCACTTCATGTGATAACGTTATTGTTAAAAGACCCTAACATTTCGCTTTTTAAGATGGCACGTCACAGTCCTCCACACAGTCGAGCAAAAGTCTCCCACAGACAGAACTTGTTTTCCTGTTTGGCTCGGAATGATGCTACAAGTGTTGAACATTCTCTATTATTTCTGAGCCTTACATGTCGTACCGGACAAACGGATTTCCAATCGCAAGCTTGAAATTAACATGTAATTGTATGGCTTCTATATTGGTACTGAATTATTATCCCAAAATGATAGAGTATTTATCCATTGTTTATGATCACTTCCGAGGAAAAATCTGAAACGGTTAACAATCCAAAAATGTTCCGCTACCAAAAGTTACTGGTAATATCGAAATACATTTTTTTAATGAATATTTATATTTTTTAATTGTATATCTTGTGATGTTTTCATATTACAAACGATAATAGTTGCACAATTTAGTGGAGACTTTACGCCTGCATTTAGTTCACCGATCAAAACCCCAAAATTCAACTTTTTGGTGGTATGTGGATGAGAAATACCGACAACGGTTTTATGGTAGAGCTTTATGTGTAAAAGAATTTATATAACAGTATGTACGGAATAGTTTTCTATGGGGAGAAAACGAGTTGAGTTTAGAGATTTAACAACGAGGTCTTTGGAGCCGATTAGGGTGAAATGAGGTGAGAATGGAGAAGCGCCGGAATTCAAGGGCGGTGGAAACGGGAAAGCCCCGATCGTCCGGCACGATTCACACTTACGAAAATGTGGAGTGACTCGTCCGGGGATTGAACCCTGTTCGCCTTGGTGGGAGGCCAGTAACCACTCAGCCATTGCGGTCCCGGAAAAAAAAAGTGAATTTATATCGAAAAATGTGGGGATATGAGACAAAGTTTGAGGAGGGATACAATATCTGGTGACAGCGGCTCGGAACAATTATATGTAAACAACGTGTTGTTATTTTTGTAAATATAATTTTTTCCTGTGCTATACTATTTGTATTTAGATGTGTGTTTTTCCCAGATTCCAGCAGCAATGTGTAAAAACGAAATTAATTATGTACATTTTTGGTATCAGATATCGTTCTAGAAAATTTTCGGGATCGAAGACTACCTTTGTGAAACATATTGAGCATTCAAATTATTATATTTATAATCTAAATTAGGCGCTCCTTGTTCACTATGGTTTTATTTATTATCGAATATTTAAAATAAATATGGTACTACAGAAACATGCTAAGATTAGAGAAAAATCCATGTACTCTTAGTAGGTATTCTTTTGGCTAATACTAATTTTTGTCCAGTGTTTATTTAAAACACACAATATGTTTATTATTTTCCATAATGTTTGCATTTACTTGTTATATTTACAGGTTTACAATTTAGCTTTATTTGAATTAACTCGTTAGTTCCCCATGTCTAGAGCTAGCGATATTTCGCGAGAAATAAAGAATACACGGTAGACTTCAATACTATAAGCACCGAACAGCAGTTAGTCTATTGCCATTGGCTGTTGTCTGCTTGAGAAAGCGGTTTCATATTTGACCGAGCCAATTAGAATTCGACAGCATTGGCATGGCTCGTAGGCGATTCGTGTGCAGACAGTTAACACGTGTCGAAAGGTAGTTCAGCCAATCAATACAGGTAAACGACCCTAGAGTGTTTTGAAATATAACTTGTGAAATGTTTTCGCGAAACTTCACTACCCCTGCACAAGTTCATGGCCGAGGACGTGTGCATGAAGGACGTCCATGGTTAGCAATGTACACAACAAGGAGTCAGTGACCTGTGTTTTGAGCGAATCCCCGTGTGAGCAATCTTATTTGTTGAATTTTCTGCACCTCTCTTTTTTTTATGGCTAATCCTGATATCAGCGAACACGCGGTAGGTATGTGTGTCACTGGTTGCGACAAGCACACACTATACACGTACTGTACAGCTCTCATAAAAACGTTTAACTATTACTAACCTTAATCTCGTAAATGCATTCGATACTGAACGGGTTAAACATTCATTGACATAAATACTTAATATGTGATTTCATGTAACCGTAATATCCTACTGACCTACTGTCGCAGAGCCCTCAAGAACTGATTGCAACGGAGTCTGTTATTCCGTACACAGTTCTCTCAAACCGGCATCTTGAAATCTTTTGCCAAGGACGTGAAGCATGCTTAGGTGTAGCACAATTGGTTTAAACAATGCTGTGTACTTCTTATCTTAACTTTGAAGCAAATTTTTCATCATATGTAATGATGTCTTAGAGATAAACTTTCCATAATTGTTAAAAAAAAAAAAAAAAAAAAAAAAAAACTATTTGAGGACGTCGTAAACTGTTGGCATGTTTGTTGCAGGGGAATTTATTTCTGGGAAGTAGACCTGGCAAGTATTGTTAATGATATGTTTTTTGTCATTGACGGAAATGTTGCGCCCTGTTCAACTACTGACTTTTACATATAATATGTATTTTACAAAGCCAATGTAGAAAATCTATTAGTTTTTTAATAAGTTTTCGAGATGGACCTATTCTTTCACAAATATTATAAATGTTGGGGGCTCTTGACTATTTTGATTGTTTGCTTTATTTTTCTTGGCAGTTGGTACATGTTCGTGACGGCCGTCTTGGAGCTGACTGGACAGAAATGCCACTAGCACGGTGGGAGGTGCCTCTGTATTGCGTACTTTCCAAACGACACATTATATCAAATGCTACAGCATTATCTACATGTGGCACACCATAACTTTTTGGGAAGCGCCATTGCATATACTGTCACTAAGTTGAGTTGAGTGATTTGGGTGGCTCTTAACGATGAGATCTTGAAAGTCTATGAGCGTGAAATGAGGTGAGAATGGAGCAGCGCCTGTATGCAAGGGCGGGGAAAACGGGAGATCCCCGAGAAAACTCGCCGACCAGAGGCTTCGATTCCCACTTGCGAAAATCCGGGAGTGACTCGGCAGGGGATGCTGCCACTAAAACAAGCTTCTGGAGACAGAGCGAAATATTAATCTCTCTAGATATGTGTAGGACACGTCATCTCAAGCTGGTTCAGAATTTCAATTAGTTAAACATTATCTTTTAAATATTTCACTACAATGCCTAATTTGAAAAGGGGAAGCGGGAGGAGAGATGTTTGTATCTCAATATTCTATGTATGTCATAAATGACATAGATAAAATATTGTGCATAGAAGTAATCAGCAATTTGGTGATTTCAGTATCCTTTGATTCATTGCACATTATGAAATCGTGAAGTAATAAATATATTCGGTATTTGTATGTTTTCAAATTCAGGTATGTCCAATGGACAAGTGTGTTCTTTCAAATATTTTTAGTACAGCATTTTTAACACTCGTAGCATACTTCTGAACACATGCTCTGTTGTCAAGAATTCAATTACGGGTCTCTGATAAATTGGTATTCTCCTGCAGCAACAATGTATTGTTCTAAAATCGGTAACAGTCTTCTATTTCACATTGACAGCGCTATTTTGCTCAAAGTTAGAGTTTGTGCCAGTTGTTAGTTTTTCCTTACTATTGCCACTTTTAAAGTACTTATTCTTATTGTTGTTTAAGGAAATATGCGTTTTTTCTTCAAAACTATCACATTTCTGCTACTGTTTCTGTGGGTTTTTGGACAAATGAACTTCGTGTAATGTCCGATAGTGATCAACTCTCTTTGTTAAACTTTTTTTTTTTTTTCGATTTATGTCAGCGTTTTATTTTCTCTCTTCACAGTAAAGTGGCTACTGCATTTCTTGTGGTAATATGCAAAGAGACGTTATACACACGCGGAGCTATGGAGGGATAAGTTAGACTCCCAAAAACATTTACGTTTGTTTTATTTTTGCAATTGGCCCTCGACTTACTTAACATCTCTTGGAAGACTCTCAGCCAATAATCAACACGCAACGAATTTCACATCCAATCACGGCCTTCCACTAAAGCAGAAAGGAGCAAACTTTGCAGTTGACATCTACTTGAATGTAATAACAAATGTAAAATCTTAGCCGAAAGGTCAGTGGACTGGTGAATTTGACTGGTCTCTGAATAGACATTGTCTTGAGCCACATCATCTTATACCTTGCTACGTATCTCTACGTGCGTAGAAACACTTCAAATACAACGTAAGTTTGCTAGTGATAAAGCTTCAAAAGTCTCCCTAGTTATTTTTCCCACCTGTGTCGCAGTCGAACGAAGTCAATGTGATTCCCTAAACTTTCTAGATACTTAAATGTTAGGTGAAAGTAATTCTTAAAGTAAACTACAACCTGTGCTGTTTATTTTCTTGGAAAATGCTTGAAAGCTGTGCCCGTCCAGTACCTTCATGTTCTCTATAAATATTAGTAGTTTTATATTTTTACAAGTATTTTAAAACCCATTAACTCCCTGTGTCCATGGCTGAGGACGTATTGCATAAGAAGTGTATTTATGGCTGGCACTGAACACAACAATACATCGGTGGCCGGTGTTTCTAGCGTCTGCGTTGTGAGAGATATGCTTCGTTGAATATTCTGAACCTTTCTTTTGTAAACGGTTAATGCTGACTGCAACGAACATACAGCATGTTGTTAAATTGGGCACGAGAATCGTGCTCGACACAGGTACACCGCCTATCAGAGTATTAAACTTTCGCAACAATTGAGTTCGTTAATGAGCTCGGAACTGAAAGGGTTAATTGTATAGATACTAGAAGCTATCCAGTTTCCAACAAATTAATTTACCACTTGCATAAATTTTTTTGCATGTAATTATGTATTTGAAAAAAAAAAGGATTTTACTGTTTAGTAGAGACCCAGATATTTTACGGATTAATTTTGCAACAAGCTAGACTCCACAATGCCATGTTTACTCACTTAGTTGTTCATTGGCTGATGCTCCAATTTTGCCCAACACAAGGTAGCACGAGATTCGGTCCTCTTTTAATTGCATGTTAGTTACTCGCTAAAATTTTTCCACGGAGTGGCTCACAAACTGCGATCCAACTGGAAAAAGACAATAAAATGTAAATGCGCTTGAAGTCTAGCTTGTCCACAAAAGAATTGGCGAAACTTCCATGTCTCTGTTTATGAGTTAATAAAAAGCATAAAAGTTATATTATACTTAAGATAAAAGGGGGAAACTGAATGATAACATAGAAATACATCTACGTTCAAACACTCTTACCGCATGTTAATATTAAATATTTAAATATTGCTATATTATGAGGCTATATAAAACTATAATATTTCAGTAATTACAAAATACAATAAAACCTTTGTGATAATGATTACGTTGGGCTTATACATGTCTTGATGTTGTCCATGGAATTTTATTCCGACGTTATTGATTTTTCCTTTCTGCATTTGAGTGTTTATATCTGTTTTAGTGTCACGTCTGATACAGAATTTTGATTTTGACGCGATACGCTATAATGACTACGTGAGATTTTTTCTAAATATATATACACTTATGGTTTATAATTGGATGAACAGCTTGGAAACAACTAATCCACACGAGAATAAAATCTAAATCCGTGAATTATGAGGCGCGTACAAGCTTAGAATCTTGCTAGTGCCATGAGAATTTGGTTTAAATCCCGTGTAGTTAAGATGAAAAACAGTAAATATTTATAGAGGTGCGATTTCAGACCTTGGTTTTTCTACTTAGCAAATATTGACATTGTGAAACATTGTGAAACTCTTGCTGGAGACATCTTAGTTGACTTCGAAGGTCATGCTCATTAGGTGTTCGTTACAACTTGCTTTGTAAAAATTCACATTACACAATGTTCAACATCATAAAACAATCTTTTATTGTGTATTTGCCTTAACAAGCTGGTAGTTGACCCTGACAGCAACTTGCATTATTCAACCATAAAGTAAATAAAAACACAGATACATTGCTATGCGGTTACTTTTAATTTGCTGCGCGAAGCACTGTAGATGGGTCTTGTGTCTGATTGGCCACAGTGTGTTGCGAAAGTTACCCTATTAGCTTACCTTCAGGCTGGTGAGTAAGTTACCTGGCGCTGACGGGCGAACGGCGTTCCGCCATTTTTCTGGCCAGTGATGATATTTCGCTGGAGTTTGCGGAATGAGCAGCAGGTCCACCTAACTACTTTGCGGTTTAACATTTTCGGATAATTTTGCGTTGTAATGTTAAGTTTTGTTTTCGGTCTTGATTTCCAAACACGCTCGGAAACAACTATCCATGAGCGTTTCTTGTAACAAGGATAATAAGCACACGTAATAATATATCTGACAATTTTGCGGGGGCCGCGGTAAGAGCCGCCGTGTTGTAGTGGTTAGACTGCTCGCCTTCCACCAAGGCGAACCGGGTTCGATTCCCTGCGGGGTCACCCCCAGATTTTCGCATGTGGGAATCGTGCGGGACGAATCCGCTATTCGGCGGGTTTTCTCGGGGATCTCCCGTTTCTCCTGGCCCTTGTATTCCGGTGCTTCTCGATACTCGCCTCTCTTCACCCTCATCGGCTCTCATAATCTCGATGTTAAGAGCCGCCCAAATCTCATCACTCATTCACACAGTTTCGCATTATTCGGTGACATACTAAGATATAATATAATAATGTGTTTGTCCCACGTGTGTGACGAATGATAAGCTTACAATCCTTGCGAGTTAACACTTACACAGACACACTTTAATTTAGGGTTTCACATGTAGTAAATAAGAAAATATTTGATGCGTGCTGTACTAAAATTGAGAATCTCTTGTTTCTTCCTCATAGCCAATGACCTGTAGGCTTCGTATTCAGCAATAATAATATAAACCAATCCTAACCTTGAACAGTATCATGGTTTAAGAATCCCCCACGAGGAAGATCACACTGTGCATTGAGCTTGGCAGTTTACAGTATCGGTAAAAAAGTCCTCTTGCGTTTTGTACAGTGGTGTATACACTGAGTCTCTAGTTGTCTCACTGTAATCAGTCAGGTCTTTTCTAATTAAAAAAAACTATGGGATATTGCAATATAAATAATTTTACGGGACAGAAATGGAAGTCAATATTTTGTTTGCAATTTAAAATTCTGGTCATAGAAACACAGATGTGGTAGTTTGAAAGTGTCAAATTCAGCAAAAATCGCTGTAAATAGCCTTCTGTTTACAATGTTTATTGTTTTGTAAATCTGTGTTTTTAAGTAAAGCAGTAACGCTGTATATTTTCTCAACAGATTTCTGTATTACAACCCGATAGCCACTACTTAACATTCTGAGGAAACAGAGGACACGCGAGACTTGTTTGTGCTATTTTCCATCGCCGCCGCAATGCTTCCTCGCGGCCGCAAGTTACCTTGAGGCGTTTATATTTCTTACTGAGGAGGCTCCTTAATTTGGTGACTTTATCGTTCTGAATGTAGTTTAAAAACTGTCGTTTGTCCACTGCCTGTCGCCCCTAAACAGTATTTGCTCTCTGTGGTCTATGTTCTACTTAATTATCTATTTAATCTATATTGAATTAGGTTTTACCACTCTATTGCCAGGTATTTAGTACGGGTCGAAAGTCCTCCAGGTCCTGTCACAAACCAGGTAAGCCAGCTTCATCTTTGGTAGGAAAGTACATGAACTTGGAGTTCTGATCATCCTAACATCGCCTGAACTCGCGATGTTTATGGGTTTCTTCAGATGAAAACTCCACATATCTCACACGGTCAGCAGACCTCTGAGGCGCGTTATAAAACAGGATCCGTCAAAATTGTTCCATTAGCTTCATTGAAAGCCAACTGATTACTTTAGCCGTTCGAGTTCGCTGAATTACTGGCGACTTGTACTGATATACAGCGAATCATGTTCCGAGTAATTATGCTAGCTAACCGGTCAGTAAACACAAATTGAGTAATCTCTAGACAGCAGTATTTCACAGACTGTAACCAATTATTCAAGTAAATAAGTATAGCAGTTCACCGGTGTAGGTTTAGCGGTACAGTGGCTGCAGGAGAGTAGGCATAACAAAGGCAGTAAGTAGGTAGTGAACAAATATTAGAAATAGTTGCCGTCCACGCGTGTAGGAGACTTTTAATTCTATCCTAACTATCTGGTGTAACGCAAGACAGTTGGATCTCGTGCAACAACAGACTAAACTTACAACAACTTGTATTTTATCAAAAACGTATATCTAGAGAGAGAGAGATAGATAGAGAGAGAGATAGAGAGAGAGAGAGAGAGAGAGAGAGAGCGAGTTGTCGCGTGAATAGTTTCTGATTGCTAGATTCCAGTGTACTGTTCACGAGTGTGACATTTTTCTTTAGTTAGGCTTCTAGGCTGTAGACTGAATTATTGTGTTTCCCACTTCGCTGGACCAGCTAGTATTATAGTCCTGTAATACTGAACGTTTATGATTTGTTTACAGGCAGTTAAGTTGGGTCAAAATGAATAATCTAACCGTATGTGGACGGCCACCTATTTTTCGCAAAAATATTTATGCCAAGGCTCTCTAAGTGCACACTTGCAAATTTCCTTCGGCTATTGGCCACCCGTCTGCGTGAAAAGCTATTTTATACTCGAATGGGCCAATTAGATTAAAGTTACCGCGACATTCAACATCCGTGATTGGCTGGCAGACACTTAAGACGCGAGCGAGTTTAAATAATCCAACCACGATATTGAATCTGAAATAATATGTTTTGGAGTACAACTACTCTTGGAATCTTTTCGCGAAAAACATGTGGCCCTACGTATGTGTAATGAGATGTTACAGTTTTGGAAGAGACGTTTACACAAAATATTCTTGTTATTTCCCACTATTTGTACGTACGTATTTTGTTAACGAAGCAATAGAAAGTTTGGACTGCGCGGCGTTAGTAAATTCACTTCAACCGCAGTTGGAAACGATGAACCCTGGAGTAGGTGATAATGGGCGTGTACAGGACACTGGGAATTGCTACAGAGAAAGTTTTTTTTCATTTAGTTGGTTTGCGTGCGGATTTTTCGTGAAAATACGTAGATCGTGAATTAGGGTACGAATGCGCAAACCACTTTCATCAATTCGGAGCGTGTTTGAACGCTAACTCAGACACAACTCGTGAGCAGTTGACCTTGAGAATACACCTCTGAATTACTTTCTCATAATTTTGGATAGCACCATGGGATAGTGGATGTGAAACAAGGTTGCGTCCCAGCATTTCTGTATGGTAACGTAGGTAATTTTCTTTTCATTAGTTTGCATTATAGTCGCTGAGGTTCGGCCGAGTGTCAGGTGATCAGCATTTAATTTTATTTAGGTCTGCGATGAATTGTGTGTGAGTGAAACTTGTTTTAATGTTATTTATTTTAAATTTCATTTAACTTCGAAAGCTTGCTTGCATGATTTATCGTGTACATAAATTGGTCACGTGACGTTTGAAAAGACGTTGCAGGCGAGGCCCGTCGACTTTTTGAATGCACGGGCAGAATATTCTAAAACATCAGAGTGAGCGGACATGATGTGTGTCGCTCTACACTACGATTGATAAGCTAAAATTAAGAGATGGCATTATGAGTGGAAGTTGTGCCACGCCGATTTATTTACATAATTATGCCCAGTTGCTGCATTGGAATTAATTTTGTTTAAGTCTAAATAAAATCAATCCCTACTTATCCAGTATCCCGGTAAGGAACTATTTTCTCCTACCCCATTCATAAAAAAAAATTGAAATGAGTACCAAAAGGTGCAGTTAAACGTATTGTGTGTGAAGAACGTTTTTATGCCCATAACAAACCCTGATGGCCAGTTTCTTATGTTTTATAACTGAGCATCGGCGAACATTAAGAAAGGTTTTACAGTTAAATGTAACGGACATTTTTTTTCTGTTGTTTAAAATTGTTCAAACTTTCAACAGTAATTATTAAAGTAATTTAACAGGCAAGTTATGAATAAAAGCCAATTTTCAACGTTTTAAATTTGATTAAAATAATTTCAGAACAGTGAAAATTTATTTTCGAATATAAATTATTTTTACAAAACCCTCCATTCTTTTATTATGGGTAGCATGAATACAGTCCTACACTAACACCACTAAATAAATAAATAATGTTAATTATTACCAATTTTTCTTTTGCCACAACGTACATCATGTGTTTTTGTTGCTTAAGGTTTACAATTTTTTTTCTAGAATGTCATGCTGAAATGTATTTTGTTCCTGTGCCAACACCTGTAGTTTCCTCTGTTTTACTAGTGCATTATGTCACTTTGAATATATTAATTAATAAACACACACATAATATGGTGGAATTGAAATAATTTGTTCACACACCACGATAGCGTACAAAGAATGAAACCTAGAATTAACAGGCCCCTGGTGGCCATGGGTGCTAATAACTATATTAAAGTCTACTTTACTCCGCCTTGAGCTTTAATTGTAGTGGTTTGTACAAAATTCACTTCAGCTATGCCTATAACGACTAGCATGCATATTAAAACTTTTTTTTAAATATACCACATGTGAGTACAGGCGCAAGAAAAATAGTACGAACTGAATATTTTCGTCATTCATCATGCACTGTTTTTTACAAATAATTTAGATGTATGTTATATGTGACATATTTCCCATGTTGCGCGCTGTGTTAAAAACTACCTTCATGTGTGCAAGTATTTCGCAACAAATATTGCCTGACATTTCCAGATTGTAGAGCTATACTAAGTTTTGCGATTGGATTTGTATTTTTTATATCCCATGCTTTGTACTGGCGTTCTTACTGGAGCCAGTTATATCCATTTTTTTTTACTTTGGACGCCTTCTCATAGCTATAAGTGAAACGAGTAGATTTTACTCGAAGATAGTTTGGTGATGGGCTCTTGTCGCTCGAGTAGCCTTTGGGGAAGCAAGCGGCGTGTCGCTGGACCCAGTTTGGAAGGGTTAACGCTCGCTAATGAAGGGACGACGGTCTGGTCCGCCTAGTAAGAGGACTCGTTCACTAAGCGTGTTCATAGAGGTTGGATAGTACTCGGCCCCATCAAGGTGGCGCGTGCAGATTAAACTCTGTACGATGCTGTTGATAGGTGCGGTGGTGTACACGCCCATCCACCGCGATTGGAAGGAGCATAATCTACTTCTATTGTATTGCATTCAATTGCAGCCAATTATAGCACCGCGGTGCCACAATATTGTCTTGGTTCAGACTTTATGGAACTGGCCGGTGTGCAGAGCATGGATTACTCTAACATCTGAAGTGGCAAAAGTTGCCTGACGTGGTTTTGTGGCTGAATAAAAAACTAGTGCTAGGCGCTGTGCACACCGTATGTTGCTCTGGAATTTACTCCTGTTTTACCTCTAAGGTACAGGAACAGGAGACTCGACTGCCCACACGCTGTACAAAACTGTACAGATAACGTGTATTGCTTAATGTCAATAGTACATTTTTTGTCTTTCCTAATACGGCATTGTTTTATGGGCGCGATTTGAAATTATCACTAGAATGTTTTGAATGCACACCATGGTTTCATGATACAAAGTTTATATGATTATAAATCTCACAATTAATTGTGTGAATATTTTAAAATTCAACATATTTTCAAAAATAATATACTGGCACATGCCTTTGTAGCACTATTTTGATTGGTTGAGATTGCACCAATACGAACTTAAGTGTTCAAGTTTCCAATAGCAAAGCTATTTTATGATTGAGCAATTTTTTTTGTTTTTTCACAAGGAATGTCGTTCGACGAGTATCTGTGTACTGTTTGCCATCTGCAGAATGGCACCCATCAGTTGTGCCTTATGCCAGCTAATGCAATGAAAAACCTTACATGCTGACTGTCATAACAGCTGGCATCCCGGTTCTCGTGTCAGACCTTGTTAGAGCTTGTACAGTTTTTGGGGCGAGTCCGATCCTGAGATAATTGTGAGCACCGAGTATGAGACCGAATGTTACGTGGCCCACTGTGACCACGTCGCCTTCCCCTCCTGTATAACGTTGCAAAAAGCTCACTGCAGCATGTAATCACTAGTTTGGTAATCCAGTGATTACTGACAAACTCCTACATCCGTGCACTGTATTTACACAGAAGAAATAAAACCAACAATTCGGCAAGTATGGTTGCTTAATTAAAGATAATCACATCGCTTGCTTCGTAATTTTTTCGCATCCACTTTGCTGGTGATCGGCAATACCATTTAACGCAAGTTCTAAACATAAGTTTGATACTTTCATTGTACGTTTTAAATTAGGAATTCCTACGTAACTGCACAAATTTTGTTTTTTTAAATTACATGTTAAAATAGGTTGCATACAAAATCAGGTGAAAAGATAATTGCTTCATTGGCATCTGATATTTCGAAGTTTCAGACCCTTCGTGCAACGCGACTCTCCAGAACACACTTGTTCAACTTGTAAGTATTTATCAATGCCAAACAGTCGTTCGGTACTTCCCAGTTTTATTGTACTTACATCAGCTGTAATAAGGTACAGTATTTCATAATACGCTATGCTGAGTGTTTCATTCAGTCGTTTCTTCAGACAGTAAAGAAGTAAAAGAACATTATTCGTCTGCGTGTATGCTTACCGTGCCAAAAAAAAAAAACGAAGTTAAAGTTTTAATTATCGCTCTTGTGCAGAGAGGATAAAGTTAATGGGTTCAGACGCGGAAATTTCACGGATTCATTCGGCAACAAGCTAGACTCCACAATCCTTGGGGCGCTGGGGCCTCAGTTAGTTGTTCATTGGCTGTTGCTACAATTGAACCTTTGACCAGGTTCGTTATTGGTCGAAAGTCTTCCGGGGCGTGTCTAACAAACTGCGGTCCAATAGAAGCGAAACTCCATGGTACATGCGGATGAAGTTTAACTTGTCCTTAAATGAACTCGCGAGATTTCCAAGTCTCTAACAATGGGACTTCCCAGTTGAAGCAGGCTTCGAACAACTAGCTGCTCTCATACTTTTTAATAATGGCGATTGTTATTCTCTAACTGACGCCACAGAGTGTCAAAATACACAGAGACGAAATGGCGTGGTGGTTACTTTGATGTGGGCGTACTCATTCTCCGGTCGAGGCTCTGTGGGTACAGCCGTTGGGTGTGACCGGCTATTGCGCGTTGCGGAAAGTATCGTATTGGCTGGGCTGCTGACTGGCAGCTGCCTTACGAGGTGTTGATTGGCGAATGGCGTCCCGACATGTTGCTGTCCACTGACGCTATTTTGCTGGCGTGTGCGGTTGGAGATCGCGAAATGATCGATGTGTCGCCTTTGTATTCTTAAGAGCCCGTGTCACCTGCCATACTGAATAATTTTTTTTCTTCCTAATTTAAATTTAGGAGTATCTATTGCAAAATGTGAGAGTATAATCTTAGCTAATTACCTTACCCATCATTTTGGACGTAATATTTTAAGTACTGACGCACATTTATTCAACAATTACCTTCATACAAAATTTTATATATTTATATATTCTCATTTTTTACTGACAACCAGGGAACGCCCATTAAAAACAAGGTACAAAGATTTGCACAGAACCACTACATGTAATGATTCTATGACGAATTATTTTCAGTAATGAACCTGACTCTCCTGTTATGGCACTAAAAGAAACATTTTCTGTATGGGGGGTGATACGGCCTTTTAAGTACTCTGTTCTCCGGTAGCGGAGGCCGGGAAAATTTACATATTACCTAATTTCAGTTGACACGTCTCTTGTCGTGGAATCTGGGCAAATACACAAATAAAATCAGTCTTGTGAATGTCTTGGATGAGTCTTCAACAAATTGGCCTAATATTTACAGGTTTGAAATAACTGTAGTTAAAATTAATTACACCAAAATTCATAGATATTTCCCATAATATTTTACGCGTGTGTATGTGTTCCATGAGATTTATGTTTATACTACAACTATTATCAGTTATCAGTCGAAATTGTGTACCGTACATAGAATCGTAACAAACGGTCATCTTTTTCTGCGATAAACTATCGTCTCTTGTTACAGAAGTTACGTTGGCTAAAAATTGTTTCGCGATTTTTCAGTATCTCTAATTGTACTAAGTGGCAAAGAAAATAAAGAAAAATTTAAATGTCTATTTTTATAATACACACTGTCAGTGAGGTAGCTGGGGATTAAACACTATACTTCTTGATTGTTGACCGGGTTCAATCCCCAGCTGGACCACACCCGGATTTGCGCATGTGGGGATCGTGCCGGACGATGCCGCGGGTCGACGTGCTTACTCGGGGATCTCCCGTTTCCCCCGCCCTTTCATTCCAGCGCTGCTTCATGCTCACCTCAATCACTCTGATCGGCTCTCAAGACCTCGCTGTTAATCTCTTCACTCACTCTTGATTGTTATTCACGTATGCTACTGTATTACCAAACACGCGTAGTGCTAAGTTGTTCGCCTGGATGGCGCGTGACCCGCAAAACAGCTTCTAATACACGTTTACGTGCAAAAAAAAGAGTCAGGTGGCACAATGGTGCACCCGTGGACCAGCATTCGGTATAGCCCGGGTTTGGTTCCCAGTTTGGCCATCCTGATTGCGGTTTTCCATAATTTCCCGAAATCACTCAAAAGAAAATGCTGGAGCGGTTCCTTCATACAGGTCTTCCCCCTTCCTGCTTCTCTGAGCACTTTGCTCCTCTCTAATGACCTCGCTGCCGACCATACAACATAACTATGTATCTGTTTAAGAGCCTTTCAACTCGCTATCTGAAAACATACTATGTGCAGAATGTGGTGTGTGGATGTGCGGATGTGTGCAGAACTAGATCATGTAACTGCGTCGTACTTAGTGTCAGTACTCACCGATACAATTATAAACACAATGGTCTAAAGCTGCTGTACGCCTGTTCGCTTAGATGCGACGACGCCTTTCAAACATTTAAAACCACCGCCCTTAGTGCTCGCTTGATAAGTGACTCCTAAATTTCTCTCCCATAAAATGTACGCATGGTTTGTGTATAGCTAAGTCGGAGATATTTCCGGGAACGCGTTTGCATGCCACGTGTGGTTGAATTATCAAGGATATTGATGCCGACTTTACAGAGTAATATTTGCGTAATTGGAACTTGCTGTTTTGCTCTGAGTAAAAAGTCATTTAGGACAGTTGATACAAGTATTAACCAATATCCATAAACCGTATTTTTTTCATTCCGCGACCACAGACTACTTACGAATACCGCGGCGAGAAAGCCGCGTAAGCCGCGAACTCCAGCCGCACACGCCAGCAAAACGACGTCACTGGTCAGTAGCATGTCAGAACGCCGTTCGTTACATGTCCATACTTCGCCCAGCATGTGACCTCACTAAGTATATACTAGCGCCATCCCAATTCCTAGTAGAGTACACACAGCGTCCGTACTTGCTAAGTACGCGATGTTGCTTACGGCGGTCGCCATGTTTGTTTTCAAATGTCACGTACATAATATATTACGGGAACTTTGTGGTTCTGCTTACCCGCCGTCTTATTGCTCCACGAAGCAACCAATGTGCAACATTATTTCTCCATTTATAATAACCTAACTGTTACACATGACAAATGCATTATTGTTATGTTTTGTTGCAACAACATCAAACAACACCGTAGACGTAAACGTAACCAAAAACAACCAACGTAGCACATAAAAAGTTTATTTACAGCAAAAACCAAAGAGTTGTTAGCTCAGAATGACAAAATATGTGTTTACTTTCTAGTAGTTCGTGTTATTTACGCCAGGTTGTGCGACTAATCAAGTACAGTAAGGAAAAAACCGTCCCAATAGTCAGGGTAAGTACACGCAATGGCAAGTACGGATATGTATATACTTATGTACTAACAACTCAGAAACAGCCTTAATTAGCTACCGGCAGTTCAGTCAGTAAGGGCCTATATCGCAGCGTGCAGTAGCCGGTCACACAAGATCCATTCCAGTGCCTGGCGTAGCCAATCAGCAAATGGGTACGTCCACCATCAAACAAGTGGCCGCTCCTTTTCGCCTCTGTATACTTACTGTGCCGCGCGGCGGGGGTGATTTTGTCGGTGGAGCGAGTGCAACAGGTGGCCGAGTTCACTTTCAGGCTCTTTAGAATGTCGCGATCACTCCAGAGAGCGGCAAGAACCACTCATCTCTGGAGTCTTCTACAAGAGGGTGAAAGGCAGCCGTGAAATTTGCTCCTCGCCCCTTTCCTTCAAGAGACGCGTGCCACGTGAAATATTGTTATCGTACTCTCACTCTTACTTCCAACTTTACTGAAGCCTAGCTCAAGTTCTACTTCCACCATATTCCTCCATCTCATTCGAACAAAGCTTAACTAAATCTAGTAAATTACATCAAAGGGACAACGCACCCCATTCATGCGCAGACAGTGTAACAATATTTTATATAAGAACTATTTCTTACTAGGCATTATCAACACCTATTTTCCCTCTATTTTTAGTCATAGTAATTATAAATGAAATAATATAATTTTTATATATAATAAAAGTAAAAGTTCAATTTAACCAAAAAATAAGGTACTCTTATGTTAACACAAGTATGAAACGCTTGTGATACAACATATTTGAAAAACAACCCAACACATCATATATGGGGTAATTTTTCAAATGTTTTCTTTTTTCAAAACGTGTTAAGAAATAGCGAATTGACTATATATATTTTTTCATCGTAGGATATGACAACAACTTTGTAGACATTGTGTATAATGCCATTTGTAGGGGGAAAATGCAAATGTCATAATTTTATGCATCATCTTATGTCTAAGATACAATTTCGATATTTTCGTTCACATAGTTCATAGAAAATAATAACATTACTGTAATACAGTAATTTACACTCAAAAATGTCTAAAATGTCTGTAAAAACTTTTATGTTGCCAAGTATAAATGTTATTTTTAAAAACTTATGCTTTACGCACCTTAAACAACCGAATCTCTTAAGTGGCAGAAGCATTTTTCACTGAAACTGTTGCAAGAGTAATATTTTTTTTTTCTGGCGAGTACTACAAACCTCTCTTTGTAACTTACACAGTAACTCCTATCAGAACTATTTTGGTTGGTACAGTTGCAGGCAACAGCGAATGACAGTTTCGGCGTGCCACCCCGGCCAATAGTGTTGCCCACAGAAAGGCGTTGGGGGTAATGGTGCTGGTTTCTAGTCACTCGTAACACCGAACCTGGTTTTATAGGCTGTTCACGGTAAAATGAGTGCTTTTGAGGCACTAGTTACTTTTTTCCTATCAACCATTTTTTACCCTTCCACCAATTTTTTAAATAAATATTGCTATGTAAGTAATAAACATGGTGTTTATATTTCACCAGACTCGGAAGTTAACGTCAAAGGCTACAATAAAATATATTAATTGACTCTTATTCCAAATGAGAGGGCTCCAAAAAGTGATCACTTTACCGTGAATAGCCTATACTTATTATGCGTCATGCTGGAAAGCATTCGCCTGGTGTGATTTCAGAAAACTATGAAAAACCGAAATCAGGATGGCCATAATGGGATTCGAACCCGTGTCCAGTGGTTTATCACTGTGCCACATCGCTCGGTTGTACATTAAATGAATAGTGAGAAGTTAATTGAAAATAATACATTTCAATCTCATTTTTGCAAATAAGTTGGTATGATTCGCGCTTTTTTCATACTTTTTGAGTCAAACCTTTGTAAAATTATCCTCTTTATGATGTGCTTTGTTGTTTCTGTAGTATGTGTCTTGTATCACAGGCGTTTTATACCTAAACGTACCATATTTTTAGATACACAGAAATTTCACTTTTATATTTTATCTATAAATGATAATATTTAATTTACAATTAATATGAATAAAATCAGGTAGGAAATGTGTGTGTTGCTAATGACTAGTAAGAAATAGTTGTTACGCAAAATATTATTACACTGTCTGCGCACGAATGCTACACGTGGTCCCTTTGGTGTAATTTTTTAGAAGGTTAAGCTTTGTTTCATAAGGCGGAGGAATATCCTGGAAGTAGAACTACAGCAGGGCTTCTAGAAAAGTTGGAAGTAACCGTGAATGGACTACAGTGATTGAGCACTGCAAGAACAGTAGTAACGGTGATGTGCTTCGTCTTGGAACACGTGTTCTCAGCCACAGTGGGGACGCGGGTGCCACGCCGGCTACAGCGCTCGCCTCCCACCAAGACGATCCGGGTTCGATTTCCAGCGGGGTTGCTCCTTGGATTCTCGCAAGTGGGAATCGTGCCAGGCGATGCCGCTGGTCGGCGGGTTTTCTCGGGGTATCTCCCGTTTCCCTCGCCCTTGCATTCCGGCGCTGCTCCATACTCCTCGCTTCACCCTCCACGACCTGTCCACTCAGCCACCGCAAGAGGGTGGACACTGAATATAGCGAATTGGAAGAATAATTTATTCATACCATTCAATATTTACGATGCCTTTTTTGCTCTGGGAGTCGGCATACGTGCTGGTACAGATGCTCCCAGGTTAGAAAATATCTAAACATTTCACAGTTTACATTTTCCCACAAAATATGTGTTTAAAATGCACTTTTATAGCATTAATTTTTAATTAAATCTGACCATGTTTATAATGTCTATAGAATAATAACCACTAACAGAAAAATAACAGGGCGTTTAATTCAGTGATACATTAAAAACTTAATTTGTTACATACATAATTCACTACAACTATTTCAGTAAGACATAATGTACATTTTGCCATGTTTGTAATGTATATCAGTGTATAATAAAAAGAAAAGTACAGTTTTTTAAGGTGCACTACAATAACTTTGAATTTAGTTATTATTTGTTACCTCTACAAATTATTGGACATGTCTAGTTAATACTACTAATTTGGAGGGCATTATTCCCCCAAAACCTTACAAACAGGAATTTTTTGTTCAAGAAAAGCAATTTTTATTAGTTTTATATAATAAACGTGACATAAATATACAATATTTATATACTAGTTATTAAATATAAATTATTATTAATTTCAAGTAATACATGTGTATTACAAAATGAGGGTGGTTGAAATGAATCTTCTCAGCTCCTAATTTTAATTTTTAAAATGTCGGTAGACGTGATGATCCTATGTACCGCAAATGGCACTTCAACCTTGCGCATAATTAAGCACGATATTAACGTATATAGCTGAGGACGAAACAAAATAATCGACTGCCGCGCCTCCTAGCAGATGACATCAGAAACGAGACTGGCTGTGTAGCCAACCTTTAAGTTTAAAATTTGTTGTTACGTTGTAGCCTACCTTCGGGGCCCGTTTTAGAGACTTGTTGATTGACATTGCAGGTTAGTAGCGCTGGAACTGAGGGCGGGGTGTAGGTGGGGTCCATGTTGAGTCCAGAGTCAGAGAAAGTACAGAGTATATTTTGAAACTACTGCTAGAAATTGGCAGTGAAAGGAATACAACGTTCAGGAGATTTGTCCTATAAAAAAAAATTTTATTCCATTGTTTTTTTTTCACCTACTTCCGTCTGTTATAAGGACACAAACATTTTCTGCTGAAGCACGTCGTTAAGTTTTGCTGTAATTAAGATTGCTGTAGTTTCATAATTTATTGAGAAACTAAAGGACGTCACAAAAATATATATTTTTGGTGGAGGGGTATAAAAATGATGTGTTGTACCATACGCACAAAATTTTGGGTGGGTACGATGTTCCCCCGTTCTCCCCATTCCTGCGCTCACCATGGCAGGTCCACTCTTTGGGTCATACGCACAGACTCGCCTAGAAATGAAGCACCGCTACCACTTCCTGTAGTGGAGATTTCTAGCCTCACTTAATTTCGTATGTTCAGTCTATTTTAGTTTAAGCCTCGTGCAGCTTCATGAAGTTTAGTTTAGATGGTTACTAAATACGAACAAACACGAGCTTACCCGAACTTAATGACGTCAGTAGATCTCAGCCTATAGGAAATGGCTGAAACTATGAAGTCTGCTTCTTCCCGTAAGAAATAAAATGGAGACGTCTGCTGCTCGAATTACGCATATGATTCTCGCACTGTTTAAAAATTTAATTTATTTGTTTGGGTTAAGAAAAAAACGTAGGTTTAATGTAATTACTGCCTTTTTAAAAAAAAAATATATGCGAATCGTCATTTCTACGATGTCAACGAAAGTTTATGAAATAATATATTGACGAGGTGTTTTTTAACGGATTCTTGATGGAAGGGAATAATTATTAATTAATATATTAGCTATACTTTAGAGCTGCAGCGCCTAAATATTTAATAATTTTATGATTATTTTTACTAATCAAAATTTTAAAAAAATCCCGACCATAGCAATGATTTCGTAAATATACTTTGGAATTATACAATCGACACGGCGTAATATTACACAAATTTCACAGAAATGTATATTATTTCTTTAATGTAGACATTTTTTAGAACTTAACTTTATTTTATGAATTTACGCTCACATATGAGAACAAATGAAAATATATACTAGAAAATAAAATTTGCTTAGTCTAGCGCTATCTAAATGCTGCAATGTAACTAGTAATGCTGTATACGAATTACAAGTTACGTTTAAGAAACGCAACTGAATGAAAAATTACAAATTTATATTATATGTAAGGTTTTAGTTTCGTAAATTCATTGTCTGGGCAGGAAAGTGTGGATTTTCAGCCGCTTACGAATATCTTTAAATCTTATAGGAGTCGTGCTATCGCCATCTTGCAGGAAATCTCCACTGGTTGGTAGTTAAAGGAGCGCGTTCCGCTACTACATTTGTACACTTGGAAAACAAGGCGGACTAACACGTCCCCTTTGAGACCCCACTTTAATTTACGGTTTCAGGTGTTGCAAACAAGAAAATTTATGAACCGTGCTGTACTTATGTCGACACAGCACTTGTTTCGTTGTCACAGCCAATGCTCTGTAGACTATATGTTCGGCTACTGTTATACGAACCAATTATGACCTATACCAGTAAGACTTTTGCGAATCATTTACTCACAGGCAAGATCGTTGGTTATTGAGCTTCACAGTATGCAGTACAGGCCAAAATTACCTACACGTGCCTAAAATACGCTGTTGTCTATTCTGGGTATGAATGGGTTAAATGTGACTGAGCATACTAAACGAGCCATGTAGTGACGATTTCCCTTCGTTTCTAGTGGAAGAAAATTTTCTTTCACTTTTTTTATGGCCATTATAAATTCGTACATTTTGTTCAGGAAGTCAAGGGCAGGCGGCAACA
The DNA here is from genome assembly GCA_002778355.1 of Clitarchus hookeri. Taxonomy (NCBI): domain Eukaryota; kingdom Metazoa; phylum Arthropoda; class Insecta; order Phasmatodea; family Phasmatidae; genus Clitarchus; species Clitarchus hookeri. Next base: position 228,444 of record NQII01000568.1, read on the forward strand.
AAACTAGTTTAGAGAATTTTATGAACGGCGTGGACGTCTGCTCGTGNGGTGACGATTTCCCTTCGTTTCTAGTGGAAGAAAACTTTCTTTCACTTTTTTTAATGGCCATTATAAATTCGTACATCTTGTTCAGGAAGTCAAGGGCAGGCGGCAACAAAACTAGTTTAGAGAATTTTATGAACGGCGTGGACGTCTGCTCGTGTTGAAGCATGCGAGGCCAGCTGACTCCCGAGGGCGGCGGCCACTGGAGCACGGCAGCAGCGTAACCATTGTCGCTGCAGCGATGTGCACGGGCGAGCCACTTGCAGCCAGTTAATAAGCACCTCACAGCGTTCATTGGAACGTGCGACCGAGCCGCCGCGCGGGGAAAGTATAATGAAGTCACGTTCAAGCCACCGGCGCGCAGAGAGGGATACGGCTATCCACCTCCACCCCTCCCTCCGCCTAGGTCTCGATCTCAAACACTACTGCCACAATACCTGCCTATTTTACTGCACGAAGAAACGTGCTGAGATTTAGAAACCCGTTCTCTATTGGGAAACTACTCGCAGTCTACCGCAGGGAGTGGACCACAGCCTCAGTTTCTCTGATGCTTTCTTAAATAATTCGTTATTCGGAGGGGGGGGGGAAGTTGTCAAAATTAAGACTTTAAAAATTACACTTTACTTTCCGGTAGATATTAAACACGTCATACATCCAAACTTGGTTTCTTCTATTATTTTAATGCACATCGTTACGTTTTGTATCACATGTAAAATTTAACATCGCTGTGAACCTAATGAGCAGAATGATATGTCGATCAAATAACAATGAAATTTCTCAAATGTAAATACGTTACTATTACAATTCTTACTACTGCATGTATGTATAAACCCACAGTCGATTCTTTGGCTGCCAGTATAAAAATCGCCTTTTTGTAAGTTCATGAGGTACCGTCCACCGAAGACTCAAGATTTGCCTACAAAACTGTCAAAGAAAATTGTTCTAATAGTTAAGTGGGTGTTTAACGTTTTGTTCTCCAATATAATCGTAGTATTTTAAAATAAAATAAAAAGTGTTTAGTAAATATTTCTTAAATTGCATCAATACTTTGTCAGAGTAAGTGTTCTAACGTTTAAAATCGTGTCTTCATTTAAATAGCAACGTAAAGTTCTCAGAAGCTGTGCGTTTTAAACAATTTCAGAGGTTAAAAAATACAGAGTTTAGTTCACAGTAAATGATAAATACACAGATACGAAATAACGTGGCGGTTCCTTTAATGTGAGCGTATGAACTATTCTCTGATTGGCTGCGCTAGGCACTGGTAACGGGCCTTGTGTCTAATTGGCTATTGCGTGCTGCGAAATGCTCCCTATTGTGTGGGCTACTAGCTGGAGAGTAGGTTACCAGGAGCTGACAGGCGAGCGGCTTTCCGTCGTGTTGCTGGCCAGTGATGCCACTTTGCTGGCGTGTGCGGCTGGAGTTTGTCCAATAAGCAGCCGTCTCACCTCTGTATTTTTTAGTACTCTGCAGTTTAATGTTCGTAGATGGAATGAAGTGTACAGTGCTCATGCAAGCTGCACAGCAACCTTTCTCCGTCTTCCATCATTGAACTGCTTTTTGCCAATAGCACTATCAAAAACAGAGTGGCTATGAGTCTGACGTTAAAACACTGCTTAAGTAAGTGATTTGCGATGTTTGACCACTAACACCAATTTAAATTTAATACAACTAAAATATTGTTACAAGACGCCAGTGGGGCGTATCCGAGTTCGTGAGGGATGTAGATATACACTGAAGAGCCAAAAAAACTGGCATAGGCGTGCGTATGCAAATAACAGATGCATGGAACCAATCAGAGTAACGCGATGTGGTCGGCAGCTAGATCGGTTACTGCTGCTACAATGACAGGTTATCAAGATTTAAGTGAGCTTGAACGTGGTGTTATAGTCGGCGCACGAGAGATGGGACATAGCATCTCCGAGGTAGCGATAACATTTGGATGTTCGCGCACGACCATTTCACGAGTGTACCGTGAATATCGGGAATCCGGTAAAACATCACATCTTCGACATCGCTGAGGCCGGAAAAAGATCGCGAAAGAACGGGACAAACAACGACTGACGAGAATCATTAAACGTGACAGACGTGCAACCCTTTCTCAAATTGGTGCAGATTGTATTTGTGGACTGCCCTGCAGGATTCATGGTTTGAGTTGCCTCCTGCATACCTTCAGACATTAGTTGAGTCCATGCCACATCGTATTGCGGCACTTCTGCGTGCTCGGGGGGCCCTACACGATATTAGGGAGGTGTACCAGTTTTTTTGGCGCTTCAGTGCAAATAAAAGTAATATAATTTAATTTGATTTTTAAATTTATTTACTCAGCTATTACTTAAATCATTGAACTCTCTGTACCCACTATTATTCTTGTTATTCTCAGTGAGCAGAATATATATTGTCTACCTCAATTCTCATTAAAGTCCTTCTCAGTTTCTCTAGATTGGTTATAGTAACTTAATTCATTCTAATTATTTACACATGTTCCATCTGCCTATTGCCATCATTCTAAATTTCTCACTCTCACGCATCCAGTTATGTAGTCCCGTCCGCCAATCTCACTCTCCACTGTACCGATGCTCGCAGTCCGCAGACTTCACTCCCGCTCGTCGCTCTCGCCGCCACTTGACGCTTTGATGACTCGTCGTTTCGCTGGTCTTCGCACACCTGTCGCTTAAGGTCGCACAATCCTCCAAACTCTCAAGATTCAAACTGTTGTCTTGGAGGCCCGTCGCGGCTAAAAAGTCTCTCCTGCCCGATCTGGAAGGTTCCCCGCACCCCGAGCCACACTGAGAGGAACTAGTGCATTGAACCAGAACATTCTTCTAGATAGTCGCATAAATTCAATCTGCTGAATGTCAGGAGCGCACGAGTTGCGATAGGCTTATTGCGGCGGCACGTGGAGGTATGTGCGGTGGCATGCCTTTGTAACACAGAGCGCTTCTTGGATTATAGCTCGCCTGGCCTTCAAACATTCCTTCTCTCTCGCGAGCAGGACGGGGCAGTGGGAGCGATGAGGAGTAACGAGATTGTAACGATGTATTTCAGAAGGCAAAGTATTGAATACATGTAAAAGGGCGGGTCTGTTGAAAATCTAAGTGTAAACACGTTCATCACTGCTGACAATGTGACATTTTACAGTTGTACCGGCGACGAAGGAATAAAGATTGGGGTCATGCGCAGAATAATGAAATCGGTCTACCTCATCTTTAGTCTATGGGTGGGACTCAAAATTGGTTACTGTGCCACTTGCACGCGCACTTTACCCCCATAGTTCTTCTTCGGTTAAGGGATGTAAATATTTTTCCAAACTAGTGGTCAGTAGGTACTATCGTGAAGTATTCTAGTCAGTGTTTATACTGGAGCACGTGCATTTACCAAAGTATATGCTTTCTCCAGAAGTTAGTTTCAAAAGTGTTGCACACGCAGACACTGAAGGAGCAGTGTCGCGTCGATGCTGACGCACAGCTGTTCATGGTAAACAGAGCACTTTTCTTAGCCCTTACTTATGATATACTTGCACACACATTATTATTCTCCACCGTATGTGAAACTGACATTACCATGTGTCTGATCACTTAATTCATTCGTCGGTCAAGTGAAACTTTGAAATTATTAGAAATGTAAATAGTTCACAAATTTGATAATTCTTACACTTATATACATATAAAAGAGAATGAAAGCAAAATGAAACATTTGAGTATTCACGAACGTTTTCCTAACACTTTTAATTCAACGTTAAGACATAGAACTACTTTCCTTCTTTCTTTACCAACGGCGCATGCCAGTCACTGTGTTCGTTAAAATATCTGAATGTAGGCAGTGCCATTTTTCAAACGTTAATTTCGAAATTTCTCAATTAACCGTGAACAGACTATACTTAAGAATACAGAAGTCGAGCAGCCACTTGATTCGTAAACTCCATCCGCACACACGGCGAAAGTGGCGTCGCTGTCCAGCAAAATATCGAAATGGCCGCTCGCCAATAAAGGCCTGGTAACTTACTCGCCAGCCGGCAGCCGAGCCAACAGGGAATCGTTTGCTGCACGCAATAGCCAGGTCTGTTCCCAGAGCCTCACGCTGCAAATCAGGGAACGGGTACGTCCACATCTATGGAACCGCTATGCATAGGTGTAGCCAGGATTTCAATCAGGGGTGTGGAAAATTTAATTTTTAGGAAATATTTATAGCCAGTATTTCAATCGGCGCGTATAGAAAGGTAAGAGAGTCAAATTAAGTTTTTATGGAAAAAAAAATTCATGCTAACAGATTTAGTGTGCTAATTTAAAGGATTAATTTTCACACAAGAAACAGCTATTGATATTTTTCTACCAAAGCCAGTCTTTGCGGATATTCTATAAAATTTAAAAAAAATTGTTCGTAAAATAATTATACCAATAATAATTTAACACAAGAAACCACATACAAAAAAAACCTCTTAATANTTCATGCTAACAGATTTAGTGTGCTAATTTAAAGGATTAATTTTCACACAAGAAACAGCTATTGATATTTTTCTACCAAAGCCAGTCTTTGCGGATATTCTATAAAATTTTAAAAAAATTGTTCGTAAAATAATTATACCAATAATAATTTAACACAAGAAACCACATACAAAAAAAACCTCTTAATATCCATTTTAAAAACGAAATTCTACATAGGTACAGCTATGACCTTATGCAACGAGAATAACGGAACAACACAATTAGCTGTCGTGCGGTGCTTCAGGGCACTCTCTTTGTATGGACGTTTTCTACGCCTGTGTTTTTAAAACACAAGGTCATTAAATATGTGCAATAAATTACACGTAGTGCCTAAATGATTACAAAATTTTACTTCAGAAATTACTAATAATACTTAGTGATTGGTTTGTTCTTACAAAACACGTACTTAAATTTTGCTGTAATTTGGAGTGTAATACATCTAGCACGTATTTTTTATTTATGACTTTCGTAATGTGTTTATTTCTCACCTGTGTCGTGGGGGAGGGGGAGAGGCAGGCGCCCACCCCTGCCCCACGCTAGCTACACCCGTGCCGCCACACCTTCCCCTTCTAGTGGGTCCGGTCGGAACGCATCCCGTTTTAGCGGGATCACCTTCGTCCGCCCACATTTTCCTGTTTGGCAGGACCGCTCTTGTACAGCCAAGTCTCAGTTCAGGGCCGGGACTCATGCGGTGCAGTCGCGGATTTTTTTTCAAAACTCGCAGTTGTTTGTGCATCAGAAGCTGTCGGTTGTCTTGAAGAACCTATACGGAGACAGTATTGGGTTCATCCGTTTCATAGTGATCGTAAAAAATGTCGCAGGATTTCAGAATTTATTACAATATTCGGGAACACGAAAACCAATTTTTTTTAATACTATCGAATGTTGATATCTTCTTTTAATTAATTGATGAACACTGGACGACTGCGTATAACAAAGCAGAAAACATACATGAGGAATACAATAAGTGCAGAAGAGCGACTGGCAATCACACTAAGGTAAGTTTTATTGTAATATACAATTTACTACACAATTCCCGTCAGAAACCAAGATTTTACACAGCTTTAAGTAGAAACCTGAAAAATTCGCTAATTCATTTTCAGACAAGGTATAATTCATAACACGTGTGTTGATATAACTTTAGCCATTGGTGCACACGGTGTTTGACTCCTCGTGTAGAACACTGGCCTAATCGCCACCTTCCACAGTGACAGCAGACAACCAATGTGCATTTAATATAGGCATATTTGTACATAAGACTGTAGAGTCTATCCTGCAGGTAATTGCACTAGCGAATTTTTCTGGTATCTAGCTATAAGTTGTTATACTCAAGGTGGGGAGGGGGGACACAAATCAAATCATCACAGTAAATTTGTAATTTTCTCTATCCGGTGTTACGGGGATGAAGAGAGAGAAACTGACGAAGTCGAGTTTTGTTGGAGAGAAGGTGAAGGTGATGAGTGAGGGATTGAAGTCTGATTGCACAAATTGTGGTGGTATTTTAGTGGGATCTGCAGATAGGTAGGTGGAGTCTGCTGTTAGGTAGGCGGGATATGTTGGCATGTACAGAATGTCTCTAGTGGTGAATAATGCCGTGAAGCCAGAAACTGTGGAGGTAAAAACTGACTTGGCAAATTAGGATAGAGAGGATTATGAGCGAAAGACGATGTGCCCTGACTGTGAGCCTGGTTCTTTTTCTGGTTCAGGTCACGAAAAAACTGTAAGGTATGGAAACGAAAATCAAGTTTTTCTTCTTCGCTCAGTTTCTTGACATCAGGGAGCAGAGGCAACAGAAATGCTTGATATGTATCTTTTCCTTCGGTGCTGTGCTTTTCCAAACTGCAGAGAAATTGTTTTTGAAATTCTGTAATCGCCGATTTGGATTTTTTTGTAGCAGCATACTTCCCTACTTAATTAGATTTCTCACTTCCATTCTGCTATTTGCCTCTGCAACAAACATTAACATTATTCTCTCCACTGCTGCACTCGTCTTTATCATTCTCTTCCTCTTCGTCGTCTTCGATGTTTCCGGAAGTCCTAAAAAAAAATAGAAATAAAAACTTTCCAAACAGCAAATTATTGAAAAAAAAATTTTTTGCGTTTTACTTAAGACAATATCAAGAATATTAAGCAAAATAACCGCCACCTGAAACAATGGGTTTTAATGAAAATTTAAAAAAATCTGCATTTTATTTGTACATTAAGTTCAAAATTCATTAGCTTGTTTTCACTGCGCGGCTTCAAAACTAAGTAAAATTTACATTTAAACTCCAAGGGAACAAGTTCGCGAAAATATCCTTAATTACTTGCCCAAAATTAAATTTATCTGTCTCTAACTGTAAGAAATCATGAATAAGAAGCAGTTGAATGCCAAATTATTAAAATAAGAAACACTCATACTTTAATTAATTCCTTGCTGAAAGTATAATTATACAGGCACATAATTTCAGACTTTAAACAGCCTGTTCATATTTTCTGAAGCACTTGGTGTAGTGTAACTTACCTTCTTTTTTCAACAGTCTGTTGAAGGAAAACTAGTGTATCAGCATACACATATTTCTTCCTCTTTGTCGCAGGATCACCGCTTTTCCCTTGATTTATATATTTGGAATAACTGTCTCTTATATGTTGCCATTTGTTCTTCAAGTCCTTCACTGCAAAAAAAAAAAAAAATTAAGATAACACTTTATTATAATGTATAAATTAAACGAATGTAATCAGAATTTACTTGATATTGTTAATTGCAGAAATTATTAAATAATATTAACAGGCAAAAAATTTATTTCACAGACATTTTGGAACTAAAATGAATATAATATTTTGATAAGCAAGCAATGTAGGNTTTTGAAATTCTGTAATCGCCGATTTGGATTTTTTTGTAGCAGCATACTTCCCTACTTAATTAGATTTCTCACTTACATTCTGCTATTTGCCTCTGCAACAAACATTAACATTATTCTCTCCACTGCTGCACTCGTCTTTATCATTCTCTTCCTCTTCGTCGTCTTCGATGTTTCCGGAAGTCCTAAAAAAAATAGAAATAAAAACTTTCCAAACAGCAAATTATTGAAAAAAAAAAATTTTTGCGTTTTACTTAAGACAATATCAAGAATATTAAGCAAAATAACCGCCACCTGAAACAATGGGTTTTAATGAAAATTAAAAAAAATCTGCATTTTATTTGTACATTAAGTTCAAAATTCATTAGCTTTTTTTCACTGCGCGGCTTCAAAACTAAGTAAAATTTACATTTAAACTCCAAGGGAACAAGTTCGCGAAAATATCCTTAATTACTTGCCCAAAATTAAATTTATCTGTCTCTAACTGTAAGAAATCATGAATAAGAAGCAGTTGAATGCCAAATTATTAAAATAAGAAACACTCATACTTTAATTAATTCCTTGCTGAAAGTATAATTATACAGGCACATAATTTCAGACTTTAAACAGCCTGTTCATATTTTCTGAAGCACTTGGTGTAGTGAAACTTACCTTCTTTTTTCAACAGTCTGTTGAAGGAAAACTAGTGTATCAGCATACACATATTTCTTCCTCTTTGTCGCAGGATCACCGCTTTTCCCTTGATTTATATATTTGGAATAACTGTCTCTTATATGTTGCCATTTGTTCTTCAAGTCCTTCACTGCAAAAAAAAAAAATAAAGATAACACTTTATCATAATGTATAAATTAAACAAATGTAATCAGAATTTACTTGATATTGTTAATTGCAGAAATTATTAAATAATATGAACAGGCAAAAAATTTATTTCACAGACATTTTGGAACTAAAATGAATATAATATTTTGATAAGCAAGCAATGTAGGCTTTATCTATATAATAAACATACAGAATACTAATTAACAATGTATACGTTTTGTATAACGTGGTTTCAACTATACTTGACTTGGAATGTTAAAAAAACGGTAATTAGTTTCCAGAATTTTATAACATTTATATTACATAATATGTAGATTTTTATTTTCAAAAAGTGGAATAATTTCACAATCATTGCAGAGCTTCTGCTTGATTAAAAATTGATTTATTTTAAAACAGTTTATTTATGATTAAATATAAATACCATTGCAAAATTGTGAAATTAATCTTGTGTAGAGAAACAGTTGATCGAAAAATGTGCAGGTGTTTGAAGCACTATAAAATAATTCAATTAAACCTGAAACAATGGTATAACCTTTTTTTCCCCAGGTATTTGGCGACTGGAACAAATTTTGCTGCATTGCAGTTAGAATTCTACATCTCCAAGAGCACTATAGAAGCTATAGTGCTATCAACATGCCAAGTTATCTGGTCCTGCCTTAGAGAAAAGGAAATGACTGAACCAACAGCAGAAATGTGACTGGAAATAGCCGACAGTTTTTTTTCTTCCGGAAAACGAATTTTCCTAACTGTGTTGGTGCCGTAGACGGTAAACACATCTAGTGCCGGAATCCAAAGAAACGTGGCACACTGTTCTAAAATTACAATAAGTATTTTTCTGTTATATAAATGGCTGTCGCAGGTGCTATTCTCAGTTTTGTAGCAATAGACGTTGGAGCGTACGGCAAATAAGGAGATTCTAGTGTTCCGGGACAGTCCTTTAGGCAAGAAATTATATTCAGGGACGTTAAACTTCCAGAACCCGTGTGTTTACCAAACACAACAAACGAGCAGACTCAACGCTTTGTGCTAGTGGGAGACGAAGCCTTCAAAATTCACAGAAATATTTCACGACCTTTCCCATCACGCGATCTCACTTCTCGTCGACGTGTTTTCAACTACAGACTGTCAAGATGTTCAGTAGAGTGTTGTTTTGGTTTTTTGGCTAACAAGTGGAGGATTTTTCACACTCCAATACTCGTGGAACCTGACTTGGTTAATGACTTTGTAAAGGTCTGTTGCATATTGCATAACTTTGTACGTAAGCGGGACGGTAATAATGTCGATGACTCAGAAACGTTTCCTTTCGAGGACGTGAATAATGCTGGGACTGGTGAACAACAAATTGAAAGAAGAACAGAGACATTTTTGCCGATTATTTTGTCGACGATGGGGCAGTTAGTTCCAAAGACGTAATTTTTGGAAACTGAAACCTAGATGAGTAGTTAATATACATGTTTGAGCAGTTATGTAATATTATTAATCTAGTTTATATTTTGGAACAATTTGTAATTTACTATTTTATTCTTTAAATTTTTCTTGCAAGAACAACCGAGTAAAACAGTTATTTATATTTTTTTAATCAAAATTGAAACTAATGAGTTGTCTTATGGTTACCTGAAATTAACTATAAAAATGTTTCCAGCAAATGTAATCAAATTAAGTCAGAAACTCTTTAGTGAAGATTTTTGTCGTCTGCGTATTTTATTCACAAGAAAATTCACGGTATGGATCAAATAAATATGTGAATAAGAACAGCCACTTCTAATATTTATTTAGAAAAGTACAATAAATTATACGTCCGTCGCACATGAAAAATATTTAACTCTCTCCACGGTATTGGTGTCTTGCTAAATTGCAGTATAAAAAAATGAGAGCTATGCACGTCTATATTCATGGTATATATGTGTGTGTGTGTGTGTAACTACACTTGACTCTTTCATTCAATACTGTGTGTGCATGCTAGTGAAGTGGGAACCAGATAAAGCTATAAATATCATGCAATATTTTCCCCTTTTACCGAAAAATTCTAAAGTAAGAAAGAAAAGTTTGTAAGCTTTTATCTGCACCTACAACACATTCAGCAGTTATTAATATATATTTTTGATTAAAATTAATTGAAAGTATTCTGATAGTGATATAATACTGGAATGAAAAATACATTAGTAAGTAAACATATAGGACATTTTAAATGCATATATGCTACAAGTGTGCGTGTATCTATATGCCCTTATTTCACGTTTAAAGTTGATTATATGTTACATATCATTCATAAATTCCATTCTACATTACCATACATACATAACATTCAATGTGACAAACCAAACTTTCTTGCAGTTACATTTCGTCCCACTTCGCGAACATTTCTTTCCCGATGTCCTCCCAACTTTTATGCCGTACATTCCGGTCCATATAATTTTTTGAAGACATTTCCCAGACATCAGGGTGCTCTTCAATTAACTGTATTAATTTATCTGTTTCAAACATGACGTCCAAAACTCATACGAATCCACGCACTACAAGGAACACGGGAGCCGCGCGACAGAGCAGTGTAGGCGCACGAATTGAAACACGTGTGTTGTTTTGTCTCCTGTCCTGCCATCCTCCCTTCCTGTCGGCCGGATACAGGTACCGGTTTCGGGGGATGGTGTGGCCTCTCCCATTTCAAACTACGATATATGATCTTCCCGCCGACCAGGACCCACCAAACCGGACCCGGTAAAACGGAAAGTGTGGCCCCGGAGGTCGCCAGGGCGTCACATGAGTCGCTTCTTAATGGTCCTCTTAAAATAACAAGATCACTCAGTCCCAGGGATGTGTAGATCGGAAGTTGAAAACGTAGTACTTACACAACTTTGAAAATTATAGCATTTTGTACAAAATTATAGTTCATTTCTAACAATGTTTGTGGCAGCAATATTTTAACTGCCTTGTATTGTTATATGGAACTGCAAAATTCGCGTTATAATGTGACTGCAGACCATTGGTGAATTTAAGAGAGAAGGATAAGGGGGCGAACGCACCCCCCCCCTGCCCGTCCGACGACCCTAAGAGCCCCATTAAAATACGTTTTTTTACACAGTATTTCCTGGGTTTAAAATGTATATAGTAACAATATTACGCAGTTGCAAATAAGTATTTGGAAGCAATTCACTATGTACATTTACGTACGCACACACAAACACATATATTATAAACACAGAAGCACTCACTTAGAAACATTTTAAATTTTATCACGTCGCCATTATGTCCGCTAAGAATTTTGAATGAAAATACTATTCTTTAACATATAACAGTGACGATATAATCAGGTAAGTCACCAATAAAGCACGTACATGTGAGTCTGCACGTATGTTTCTACAACAGTTGTAACACCAGCAATGCAACAAAACTGCTGCATTCCTCCTCTCTACTGAGGTAGCCACTATTCACATGAGGATAGGCCTTTCTCACCGTGTAGTATTTTTTATGCTTGTTAATTTAAGATTTTAAGAATTTACTTATAGAAAAGGCCTCTTGAGTTTTAGCGCTTAGTGCAGGATTAACATCTCAATTAATAATGTATAACTAATTCACAACTTGAATAATATAAATATTAATTTCCTGAATAAAACTTACTAACGTGCAAAATAAGGGCATGGGGTCGGTAAAAAAAAATTACTTTTATAATAATTCTATTCACTTAAGAATTCTTTTGTGGAAAACACCCCGTTGTTTCTCTTAAATATGAGACAGTTCAAAAGTTGTATGAAGAAAATTATTTTAAAAATCTCCTTATTTAAATTTAGGTAAGATTATGTTTCTTTGAAAAGCTCTATTCTTTACATACTCATATCTCAGTTCTCTCTTATATTGGGTATTTTTATAACAGCCTAATAAAATAATATTTTTGTGTTTATAGATTTAACGAAACGAGGGTAATTATTATACTCACGAAGTAAATATTAACAATAAGAGAACAAGCAATAAAACGACGAACTGATAGAAAAAACAAATTGGTTTAAGGCTACGTTACATTGTTTTCAGTATGATACAGCATTAGAATATAAATAGAACAGATCGTATTGGACTCGCAACAGACAAATGCACGAATGACTTTAGAACTGTGTGGTGGTTTTCAATACATGCAGAGAGTAGCGATCACGTAGTTCATTGTCTTTACTAGTCTGTCTTGAATTTGCCGATATCCAAGTCTCCAACTGATCAAAGCGTCAGTAATAGAGCTGTAATAATATTCAAAGTAATTTATTTCTTTACTGCATTTTCAAACTAAATTCTGTTCTTATTTAAATACACTGAAGGACAATTACGAAACGTGTGCGAGACTTGCTGTATCAAATGCCCTACTGCAGTGTTAACAGTTTAATTTCCAACTGCACAAATTATCAGAAGCGCTACAAATTGTTTTCAAATGGAAAGTATGGCAGGCAGCTGTTAATGTAAGAACACTGGCCATAACAGTTAGTGGTCCGACATTTATTCTGATAATTACAAATCGTAGTGACGTTTTATCACTTACACTTCCGTTCATCCAGTTTCTGTGGAAGTAAAAGTTACACAAGCAGACTGCTTTCAATATGGAAGAGAGAAAATAAGTGTTTCAGCGAGAATAGAAATATGTAACCTTAGAGCTGTTGAGTCTTTTAATGCACTTTCACTAAAGCTGAAGAAACTGCAAAATCATTATGTATGACTATCTTTGTCCCTTGTACAATCAAACAGCAAACTTTCCACTGCAAACTCCTAAACATTAAAATGTCGATGTTTAAACCTCTACTGACAGATGCTACCCAACGCCGTGCCCGAATTAAGGTATCTACTTGCATCCTTGTATACTTCACAGACCCTTGGCTCCACATTGATGAATTCAGACAGGCAACCTTGTTGGCTTCGACCATTGCTATTATCCGGCCAATTCCTTTCGTTGTACATGAATTTCTGTGAAGAACTGGATAATTGCCGAAATTTTGTATTGTTCAATCAAGGATTCAATATTATTTCATATTGACTTGCATAACATTTATTGTCATGCTGTTTGTATGTGAGTTTGCAATTTTGATTGCTTGTCTTACATTAGCGAGAAGTATACATGTCCGTTTACTTGTATAATTTGCAATTCGAACGGCATTGATAATGTCACTTTCGGGGACAGGTACACATGAGTATGTACGTACTTCCGGCGGATTCAGAAGCGGCATAATATTTATAATCACGTTTCTCTAGTGAATTCGTTCATGCAAAATATTTTTAATGAGCTCTTATCTGACCATTGATATATGATAAAACAAAGGAAACTTGAAACTTGTTGCACCTATATACTATATTGTTTTAAAAACGATCTGCAAAACCACCTCAAGTAGAGTTTTCATTGTGAAAGGGTAAATATAAAAGCTGTGAGGTAGTAATGGACGTTTTCCAGAGTTTAGTAGTGGAACAAGCTCGTACTACGTTCGAAGATTGCTGTTTAACTGCCGTCTTGCATGTCAGCGAGTGTTGTCTGTCCCGAGCACGCGTGCCCCATATTGCACAGAATTAAAACATTATTCCTATCAATCACACTGTGGATAGAAACATATCAATGCGCTTGCTTTGAAGGACGTGCATCGGATTATTCCGACTGATAAGTGAAGGTATTTAATAGTTTTTCCCAAGGATCTGTATGTGAGAAAGCCTCATCTGTAAAGTAATACAGCAGTTGTCGCTTCCCTAGTTTAGTTTATATCGCCGCCTGGGTGGGCCGCCGAACGGTGCACAGAGATCCAGCAGAAAACGTTTGATTAAAACAAACGTCCAACGTGTCTGTGTGAGGTCTGCTTACGAGAGCATTTAAGAAACGCTACGCGTCTGTATACCTTTTTTCGATTCCTCTATTTCTCTCTAAAGCACGTTTTTGTGATAGTGAAAATGGCTCAAACGGGTGTTTTCACGGTCAATTTTAGGTATGAACATTCCGGTACAAAACATTAAAAAGGGAATAGGGACGTGCATCACAACTTTATTTTGGTTATTACGTCATAAAATAGTAGGGTCTCCGCGGAAAGTCTCATAGAGGCGCGTTATCGACGGTAAGACTGCAGCCAGTTCAGTGCTTTGCGCGTAGAGACGATGAGAGAGTTGATGCACATGTCCCGGTCGCCCCTAGCGTTCCCAGGCTTGTAGGTCTCAGACGTGCAAAATTTCTTCAACCAGGCCGCCACCCTTAACGATGGACTGTTCTGGGAAAAAAGCTTTTAAATATTAAGTTTTTTTTTTTTGCTGTAATTCAGAAAACTTGCCAAGGAAATTTGTTCTGATTATAATACAAATCTCACACTGGTGTAATGTAATTTATTTACAAACTAAAAGACTCTTATTTTTTAAACGATGTCTTTCAATTGGGCTAATTTGAATAAACAATATTGTTGTCTCGGCATAAATTATGAACAGGTGTTAGACATTTCACTGTTATTGTAAAACAAAATGTTGTTTTAAATTGCTGCTACATAAATATTTTATTCCAAATTAAAAACTTTGCAACGACGACGATTGCTGAAAATATTTCCTCTACACATATCGAATTATGAACATAGAAGGTAATGCCACACAAAAAAAAATACAATACTCTTTATCACAAAAGTTTTATTACATTAAAAAGTCTACAAAATTTTCAAACTCAAATTTATGATAGCCAGAAGAATTAACACCAAATAATTTTTTTCTTTCATAAAATGCACAAGGGCATTTGTAAGTGTAGTCAGCTGAGCATCGTCAGGTTTCCCTCGCTGATTGCATCTCACACTCGCTTCGAAGTGTGTCCGGGTATGCGTCTTGTAAAACAAAAGTTTGAGAAAGTCTTTTCTTATCTGAAGGACTTCTATTTCTGTCCAACGTACTTATCCTTTTTTACATTATCATAATGCGTATGTTCTACGCATTTTTCTCATGGAAGCATATTCCATTGAAAAAAATGTTCTGTTTCCAGTTTTTTCACAGTTAATAAAACCAGAATTTTTTCAGATTTGATAACTGTACGCAGTAAAATAGTTTGTTTGTATTACAAACNCGTTCTACGCATTTTTCTCATGGAAGCATATTCCATTGAAAAAATATGTTCTGTTTCCAGTTCTTTCACAGTTAATAAAACCAGAATTTTTTCAGATTTGATAACTGTACGCAGTAAAATAGTTTGTTTGTATTACAAACAATTCTTTGGAAAAAAAATTGAAGTAGCCAAAAATATATTCTTGTAGCACTACAGTACAAACGCTGTTTCTTTACAAAGCTCTTTTATGAAAAATTTAAAATTGTTCATATGCTTATAATAAACCAGTCTATGGTAATTGCTTGTTAAAATTCAACGTTAGTTTTACCCACTCCACAGTTTCGTGTAAAATTTGCTTTTTATTTACTTGTAGTGTTACAAATCGTTGGTAACTTACATTCCGAAGAATATTTTGTGAAAAATATGGAAAAGTTTTACATTGCACCTTATAAAGCAGGTATANTGGTAACTTACATTCCGAAGAATATTTTGTGAAAAATATGGAAAAGTTTTACATTGCACCTTATAAAGCAGGTATACATAGCGAGAAAATCGTAATTCGTAGTATTATGCTGTACCGCGAAATAATGTCAAGCTGACTAAAGTGTGCTGCCGGCATAATATTAAAACATAGGCAAAACTCAGGTGCCCATACAACACGATGTCCAAAGATTTGAATATGTATTTTTATAGCACTTACATTTCTCTTTTAAGTTCATTACAAGGACAGTTTAAATGTATTTGAACCACATGTCAGAATACATATATGCTGTTGAGCAATAGAGGGACGTCTTTTTATTGCAGTGGACAGATACAAATTCATAGTGTATTTCTGTAAAATTACAAAAGCAAAATTTTCTAAAAAATATATTTTAAATTCATGTTGTTTAGAAACGTATGCTTCAGGATTCTATACCAATATAAAATTATATTATAAACGCTTTGTTAAAGATATTTCGAATAAAAATAATTTGTACCACATAGAAGTACTGTACAAGTACTTCAGGTACTTGAGTTCAAAATCGTTACGTTCATGCTTTGTTGAAATGTTTACACAGCTCATTAAAACTGAAATTCGTTTTTTTTTTATTAATGATTTTAGTTTGTTTTCCAATTCCGTTTGTTAAAATATTGTACAGTCAGAAACATGAAANGTTTTTTTTTTATTAATGATTTTAGTTTGTTTTCCAATTCCGTTTGTTAAAATATTGTACAGTCAGAAACATGAAAAATGTTCATATAATAGTACGAGTAGGTACAGATATTTTCTGTACAAGAAGAAATGCTTTAATGTTGATATTTGAATCGCCAGTGTTAAAAACAATTTCACATGCCAAAATCAGAATTAAACTTTCATACTGAAATTTAGAAAGGAGCTTTATAATTAGGGAAGCNAAACAATTTCACATGCCAAAATCAGAATTAAACTTTCATACTGAAATTTAGAAAGGAGCTTTATAATTAGGGAAGCGATATTACGTTTCACAAACTGCTTATAACCGACATTTATATAGTTATTTTACTTTAGTTTTAATGTAATATGGCAGTTCTTGGACCTGTATTTAGACATAGGAAATACAATTTGCACAAGATTTTAACGACTACATTTTATAATGATACGTTTTTTTAATTGTATGGCAGTAATGACATTGGAGGCATTATACTTGGCCTTAAAGATTCACTAAACTATAAAGGCTGCACCCAAAGTTAAAAAAAAATACCAACAGTATGATGAGCATGAAATTTATTGATGGAAAATCAATAAAATATCTCTGAAAACTTTCTTTCGGATGCGAAGAAAGTATTTACAGAATACCACGCATAAGTCACCCATAAAATGCAACAAAATTGCTTATAATGACTGGATATAAAGTGCATAAGAAATGTGATTTCCCTAGTTTCGGACGTTGCACAGACAACCCCCCTAAGACTATTGCTTAAATCCACCACTGCTGCAGACTAAACTCCTAGACGTATGTTCATTTCATTGGCTGACAAATTGTGAGGCACGTCTCAAGGATGCCTATTGGAATAGCAAAGGCGCAGAGGTTGAGCAACCAATCTACAGTTAAGTGGTCACACAGGTAAGTGACGCCATATAGTTACCAGTAGCCAGTGAAATCACGAATGAGGTAGTGCAGTGAAGTCTAGCAAGTTACGAAATTTATAAACTGTAAAACAAAATATAAATATTTTCTCGACTGTAACAACAAGCAGATAACTCTTAACTAAAATTACGCAAGAAATCATTAAACAACTCGTAAAATGTAAATTTCTTATAATCGTACATAGTAGTTAATACGAATCCGAAACTATGACGCGAAAACGAGGAATTTCTGGAAAAGCGGTGAAGCCGAGCCTTAAAGTAGAACTTAAGCAGGGCTTGAGAAAGTTGGAAGTAACCACGAATGGACTATATCTGGTGAACCTAGCTACGGACCACGTAGCAAGTGTTCAGGCCGCTGGACAAGTCTAGAACGTATTCCGGTCCAGGATGGGGGTCAGAGGGGTTCCAGTTTGGCGGGAAAACCAATTCTAGTGCGTAGATTAATTAAGTATAAGATTTATGACCCCTCTCCCTTTCACTCCCTCCCCTTCTTTAAGAGTGGTTAAAGGAGAAACAAGGCCATAAATTCGGTGCAAAACATGAAATTCCTGAATGCGAGTCCAGAGATTTACCTCTGCGCTAACTCGTTCGGTTTCGGTGTCCATGATCTTAGATGTATTTTTCTTAAATCCCCCTGAGTGTAATATCTGAATTCATATGCGAGAGTACGCCATTAATGAGCTATCTATTTAAACCAAATTTATAAAAACCAGAAAAAAAAATATGTTCCATTTTACGACAGCTTTTAAAACAAAGTAAACTAAAGACACACATTAGGCCTACATTAGTTGTAACGACAAACAGGTTCAGTATTTGCTTATCCCAATAGGAAAATCATGTAATGTGCATTTCGCAAACAGATGAGGTATGTGACAGTATAGAATGTCATGTTAGCAAAGAGCAATTTAAATTTAACTGGTAGTTACAAAGATTTCAGTATTAGGAGCTTCATTTGGTGTGCATACGAATTCCCCATACACCGCGAAAACGTTTTTGTTCACACCATGCAATATAACACAAAACTAAAGCTGAAAGAATTCATAAAGATCTTAATTCCGCAAGAACTTCAATTTTGCAGTAATCACAGCGTTCCATAGTTCCTAATACGTGTTTTCAAATCCTAATGCGTGACAAAGTAACTTATGTATTAAGCAATCAAAGTAGTTTCAAAATTAAACTATTAGATGATATGTATTTTGGGAGGAATTAGTATTGTCTGTTACTGTGATGTCTAAGAAATATTTAGAGCACTTGAAACCTCTCTGCGAGTAACTAGGACTTCAGTGTTCTGTGTTCGTTGTGCTAGAAAAATATTTGAGTACTTTCCGAGGGCGTGATCGGAATACACTATGGTTGCAAGAATAAGTTGTTGCGAGGACTAACACACGAAATGTATCTCGCGAGGATTGGGAGTTCAGCTCTCTAGTCCATTCCAGATTACTTCCAACTTTCCTGAAGCCCTGCTTAAGTTATACTTCCAGGATATTCCTCCGCTTCGAGCAAACAAGATTAACCGAGTATAGAAAATTACACCAATTGGTCAACGCAACTCATTAGTGTGCACACAGTGTAATTATATTTTCCATAAGAACTATGTATATACTTTACCAACACGGCTATTTTCTCTTTTTTAGTCGTATTAATTAATAATATTATTATATTAATAGGTGAAAGTAAACGTAAAGTATTTTTATGTAAACACAAGAATAAAAGGCCTGTAATACACAAATTTAGGAAACAACCAATCATATCACATGGAGTTTTCAAAGGTTATATTCAAAAGTGTGAAGAAACCCGAATATAGTGTAGTGGAAAATTTTAGGGTAGCTGAGAGCACCTTAAACTGGCTTGTTACAAGAGCTTCTGAGCTTTGTGTCCATTGTTGTAGAGAAACATTTTAAAAGATCAGCTTACCTGCATGTTGAATGCTCTTCAGAACGCTTGAAGCACATGCATTTTGAAGAATCTAGTAAAGGGGTTTACAATATGTTTTCGTAAAAAAAAAAAAAATTTGGGCTAGGTCAGTCGGGTACTTTTAGGATATCGCGTATAGAGGAATATAGGAAATATTTTATTTAAACACTTCAACATGACCAAAAACGGCATTTTCGTGCCATTACATCTTAAAATTTTAGTATTTGAAATTAATCAACTAAACTACCCAAAACTCCTGAACTATACTTTCCTATATACACTTTTACAATAAAATTATATCTAGGGTCACCTCTTAAAGTCTCATAGGTATACGCTGCACGCCAGTTGAGTACCTTGCGTATACAGCGATGGCGCGCTTAATTTGCGAGGAATTGTTGACCTTATCGATCGCAGGAAAATAACGTTAAAATAGACGCGCGTTTTAACTGTGATCCTTTACCGCATGTGCTGCGAGGAATTTATAGCAAACGCTTCACATTCTTATGCTTTCTTTTTACCAAGGCGATATAAATAAATGTTATTTTGTCGAATATCTTAGTTCAGTATCTGAATTATGTCAGTATTTATAAAATATACATTTTACGAGTAACTACACATGNTTGTCGAATATCTTAGTTCAGTATCTGAATTATGTCAGTATTTATAAAATATACATTTTACGAGTAACTACACATGCCTGTACAATGTAAAATGTACGAGCGCTTACGTAATGAACACTTCTCGGCTTTGCGCAAAATCTTAGTAAAATTAGTCTGTCATTACTCTAGTGTATGAAACATGCTGTTACGTTAGTTTTGAAACAGGTGTAGTATTTNTTAGTAAAATTAGTCTGTCATTACTCTAGTGTATGAAACATGCTGTTACGTTAGTTTTGAAACAGGTGTAGTATTTAACATAATAAGTAATTGTATAATTTACTAAATCACATTAAGTATCCTATACCAGGCCTCTTTCAATTGTGATAGCGTCATTTTTCTTTCCTGAGCAGAAAAGTTATTGGTGTTCTTATTACTTTATCATCATTTTTCTTAGTATTTTCGTATTTCCAATTAAATTTCATAAAGCGTTATTCAAACAACGGTGCCGGTGGCTTAATGGCTAGCGCATTCACCTCCCGCCAATGCAATCTGTGTTCGATCCTCTGCGGGTTCAAACCCGGATATTATCAAATGTGGGGAAACTTAACGGAAGTTGCCTGTAACCTGTGGGTTCCTCGGATTTGTCCCGTTTCCTCCGCCCTTCAGTTCCAACACAGCTCCATCCCCGCCTCGTGTAGTCATTCTTCAGTCTGCTCGGAACTTCAGGTCTAGCTTTGAGCGAGCAACTAACTCCATTGACGTCAGCTCCAAAATCATCCATGTTGACCCGGCATGAGGCGGTAACCACTGGTGGATTATGATTATTATTAGTCGAAGACCGAACACAGTTGTGTGAAAATGATGACAGNATGAGGCGGTAACCACTGGTGGATTATGATTATTATTAGTCGAAGACCGAACACAGTTGTGTGAAAATGATGACATTTTATTAATTCATTACAGTCAGTTTCCTAGGGACTAGCGAAAATTATATTGCTTTACCTTAAAATGCCTGCTGAAGATATTACTTATGTAGTTTAACTAAACACCATTACAATAGGTTTAAAAGTAAATAACTTTTTTATTTAGAAGTACGTATGAACAGTTTTTTTTTCCAGTGTGGGTCCTCGCTTGCCGTCTGAGGCAGTGGTCACGTTTACGTCACTCACATGTGTCGATGATGTTTAGAATTCCTAATCGGCCACCGAATAGTGGCAAGTGGTTCAGAGCCAATTATAATCAGAAGGTGCCGCCTCCCAAGCCTTTATTTGTGTATAATCACTCGAGGTAAACCCTGCTCCTGCCTTTTACACAGGCTGTTTCGCAGCATCCGTGTCACCCCTATTTCACGGAAGCAACACGAAACAGGGGGTTCGCGAAAAAAAAAAAGTGTGATAAATGTACCCTATATTAAGCATCGATTGGCAGTAATCCCATTTTCCCGAACATACCGTAGGTAGGGGTATTTGGGGTGAGTTTTGAAATTGCAAATGGGAATGTGGGTTGTATAAACCATCGTTGGATATATCGTCTAAAAGGAAATAACATTTACTAGGACGCTCTTTTTCTGACGTTCACAGTTTGCGCACAATAAATCAAATCATCTAAGCATGTGGTTTGTGACATGCGTAGTTTACGCATAATGAAAATTGATCGCAAATGTAGTTTTCGTACTTCAATCAAAAGGAAATTAACGAAACATGTTGTTTTCTGTCGTGCACACCCAGTGTATGTACAATCANAAATCAAATCATCTAATCATGTGGTTTGTGACATGCGTAGTTTACGCATAATGAAAATTGATCGCAAATGTGGTTTTCGTACTTCAATCAAAAGGAAATTAACGAAACATGTTGTTTTCTGTCGTGCACACCCAGTGTATGTACAATCAAAAGGACGTCGGGTGTACTGTAAATACCGGTATGGTGTGAGAGAGAACTACCGTGAACTGGGAACTGGGAACACTCATTCGCACACAGCACTCGTCATAAGTGTTCTAAATGTCGACCATCCTGTATCAGACACAACTCTGCTCTCCGTCTTACATTCGCGGTTGCTCGGTAAACCTCAGCACAGCTGAGAGATCCACATGCTGCTCTGATTCTGTCATTTATGCAATGTAAAACGAATGACTATCTGAATGAATGAATGTTTGATGGTCAGTTAATGCAAGCAAAACCTGCAGTGCCTGCAAGTGGTAAATGGCTTATCAGCTTGCTGCTTAGTGCTGCCTTATTCTCCGCGTTTGTTCTGAAACGGTCTAATAATAACAATTAAGTGTATCCAATTATGATTGGTTGTGCGTAAACTATGAACGTCAGATACACAATGTGCGCCATTACGGTATCGCCGGTTGGAGCGTGAGACTCGCTTTGATACTAGCAGTGACCTGTGTACCTTACTGCGTGGACTCGTGCAGTAGGTATTAGACTGTTTCCAAGCAAAAGCGGAGAATAATGCAGCACTACGCAGAAAGCAGATAAGCAACATATCACTTACAGGAACTGCAGGCTTTGCATACAAGTAAACTGACAATCGAAAGGTAGTTCATTTAGAGAGTCATTCGTTTTGCATTGCAACCATTAATCGTGTGTGTTGTTTCAGTGTCAGACATTGTCTGTCTGCGGTGTTGCTTTCTGAATGGAATGATGTTTACAAATGAAGAAGCATTTGTCATGCTGATGATACTGGGAGAGTTTCATCGGAACTGCAGAGCTGCTGCTCGTTTGTACGCAGATAGATACACACATCGCATCCATCACTCGTACAATGCAACCGACACGCAACATACGTCGTCGCATCAGATGACCTGTGTGAGACGAGAGGGCTGTTGATGTATGTGCAGAATCCTCGATGATAATCGTTTACATCCGTACCATGTACAACTGCACCAAGAACATGGGAATAATTACTTTCCTAGGAGCATTGATTTCTGCACCTGGTACCTGAGCAAGGGCCATGCTTTCCATCGCAGCATTTTGTGGACTGATGAGGCCAAATTCAAAAGTAATGGTTACGTTAACATACATAATGCCCATTACTGATCTACAGTCAACCCAAGTTGGCTCCGTCAAGTGAATAACCAGCATCTGTGGAGCCTTAATACTTGGTGTGGAGCCTTAATACTTGGTGTGGTCTTCTCGGACATCGTGTCATAGGACCATATTTTTTGAAGTGCACTTGAATGATGCAGCGTATACAGACTTCCTAGAGAATATTTTGTATCAGCTTATTGAGGATGTCCCTCTCGCTCTGAGATTAACACTGTGGCTTCAACAGGATGGCTGTCCTGCTCACTTTTCAGCCAGAGCTCGGCTAGTTGCTGACATGTTATTCCCCAGATGGTGGATCAGAGGAATGGGTCATGTAGCTTTGCCACCACGTTCTCCAGACTTGTCCCCAAATTAATTATTTTTGTGGGGGAGAATTAAAGACAGCGTGGTAAGACATGAAAAAACAGAATCAGAGCAGCATGTGGATCTCTCACTTGTGCTAAGGTCCGCCNTAAAGACAGCGTGGTAAGACATGAAAAAACAGAATCAGAGCAGCATGTGGATCTCTCACTTGTGCTAAGGTCCGCCGAGCAACCGCGAACGTAAGAAGGAGAGCAGAGTCGTGTCTGATACAGGATGGTCGCCATTTCGAACACTTATGAAGAGTGCTGTGTGCGAATGAGTGTTCCCGGTTCCCATTTCACAGTAGTTCTCTCACACCATACTGGTATTTACAGTACACCCGACGTCCTTTTGATTCTANTGGTATTTACAGTACACCCGACGTCCTTTTGATTCTACTTAGATTAGGTATGCACGCCAGAAAAACATGTTTCGTTGATTTCCATTTGATTGTAGTAAGAATAAGAATAATTTTCGTTCCGTTTCATTGTGCGTAAGCTACGCACGTCATGAACCACACGCTAACGTGATTAATTTTATTGCGCGTAAATTATACATGTCAGAAAACAACTATCTTAGTAAATGTTGTTTACTTTTCGACGATCTACCCAACGATGTAATATACGAACCCTGTTCCCATTTGCAATTTCAAAGCCAGGTATGTTAGGGGGAATGGAATTACTACAAATCGATGATTTCTATAAGGTATAGTTATCACAATTTCATCGTGAACCCCCGGTGTCGTGTTGTTTCCGAGAAAAAGAGGTTATACGGAAGATGTGAATAATCCTGTATACAATCGTAAGCAACCTTCATGGTAACTCGTTCGTTCATTTTTGCAGGGAAGAATGAAANTGTGAATAATCCTGTATACAATCGTAAGCAACCTTCATGGTAACTCGTTCGTTCATTTTTGCAGGGAAGAATGAAACTAACAAAAGTTATGTTGTTTTAATAACGCAAGTTACATTTCCGTATCTTTAAACTCCTCAATACATGTGAATTTTTGACTTGCAGCACAAATACGCAGAGGAGCTTCGTGAGTCACTGGAAACATAGGGAGCGGGTCTACGCTCACAGAGGATCCACATTCCAAGAAACGTTGTTATTTTACAGTCAACGTCTATATTTGTAAACCCTGCTAGCCTTGCGCGAACAAGAGCACAAACTGTATTCAAGTTCACTAGCTAAGAGCCCTTGTGTAGATTGTCGACTTCAAAAATAACTGCATTGGTAATTTACACCGTTCCTAATAGCAATTCTGTTATATCTGTATCTGGTAGATTTCAATTCTGCTACTCTAAACCAGTTGTAACGTCTTTGTTTATGAGTTATTTATTTCTTTATGTAAAACGTTGAAGAAGTGGAACTTAAGTGTTGTCTGGTTTAGAAGAAGTGAGAATTTGGTAAAAGAGAAATACATGTTAATGAGATTAGATTTTTCAAAGCTTATTTTGAAGATATAAACTTGAAACAAAAACCTAAGTCCGAGAAATGATGCTCTTAAAATTTCTGTATCGACTTAAATATAACAATTTGTTTTATATTGTTTTTTATTTAATTGCTAAGTTTTCTGATTTTCCCATGAAACACGTTATACATTAATGTTACAAAAGGGTTCGATAACAAAGAAGCACGTATTTTTCAGCTGAAAAATGCCCCTGATGGTATGCATCTATATTTGACAGGAACGCCAAAAAACCGAATTTCATTAACATGCCCAAATCTCACTGCTTTCAAAACAGGCGACAGCCTTAATTTTAATAGCTATTTTTCCACATTTATGTCAGGATACGAATTTAAATTAGAATATTGAAATGGTTCAACAATTTTGCAATTAAATTCTGTATTAAGCTTACATCTGCTACACTGATTATTATTAACTGATGTTATTATAGCATACTACTAAATTAAGAAAACTAGTTTAGCATATTGTATAAGTTACGGCCCAACATCAGTATTCAAAGTTTTTGAACGACGTAGCAAGGCATAGGGGAGGAGGAATGTGCACTCCTGCACTGCCACTGCTCGTTACTAAATGGTACTTATTGTCCAATGGTCTTATGGATGAGAGTACATAGGTTTTTACAGTTTTATTGAGAACCGGCGCTGACCATTCTAACTCAAGACTGTGTATGGATGGTCAACTTATTCATAAACCGTTTCAAGTCACATTTCTTATTTGCGTAGGTGAGTGATAAAGGCTGACTTCTAACAAAACGCAGAGAAAACGAACGTAATCACGAACTACATTAACACTTAATGCAGACATATAATATAATTTGTGTTTTTTTTTAATCGGAACTTCTTTGGAGGAAGTGAAGGCTCCCGCCCCCCTCATACTGTTAATAAACCCCTGCCAGATACGAACATTTAGAAACATTCTAAATGCACTGAACAATATCAGCTCGTGAAAAAAAAAAGTTTAGTTGAAAATCTTAAATTGCAGTTTAAAAACTTGCTCAAATTATTTTTAAAGGGTTACTTATAAACTGAGATGAAACAGGATTTTTTACGGTATTCATAACGAACAAAATTTAACATTTGTATTATATATTTGGTTTTAATTTTAAATTGTTTATCTGTTTGATACACACCGATGGTTTAAGTTGCGATAACTAATTAATGAACATCTGATTCCTCTTTATATGTATGGCAAACAAAGTTATGGTTTTGATGGCAACAGAATTTTTCTATAGCTAGCCAATGGAGCATATTCTAGGTTTTTACTTTCGTAATTTTTAGTCATTTAAAAATGTATTAATGTTTACAGTACCAGTACTTAAAATCGTAATTTTTTGGAATCTTTTTTATTCCCGATATGTTTTCTAACACAATTTTTTTTCTGTGATGAATTATTGTTTGTACGACCACCGGACTGTCATTATGTTAAGTATTAAACTCGGGAAATATCAGATTTACCGATTGAATCCACTAGAATCGTGAATGTGAAGTACCCAACTAAATTGACGAATTTAGAGATAGATGATCAATTACAAAATAATGTATTTTATTGTGTCTGATTTAACATTACTAGCTTTGATAATGTACAAGACATCAAAAAAGCTTAGTATAAACTATTTTAAGTATAAAAAATATGGTTAGTAAGTGCTGGGTCTCGAACTTGAAATCCTGTCACAATAAAGATGTCCGTCGCATTGCCGTATGAGCTACGACGGCATATCACCATAATCTTGTTTTCAGGTTGTATTTATAAGTTATATAAATTCCTCTGGCTTTGGTATGCTGTACTATAAAGAGATAACTTTTCATATAAAATGTGCAGTTTTTCTTATTATTCTACTAATCATGTGTTAACTCTCACAGCACTGCTACTATATTTTTCTTGTATGGAATTTACTGAGGAGAACCTTCGATTTTGTTGTTTACTTTGTAAAGAGTCAGTCTACTATTTTGTGAAGTAAAATTCATATGGCACATTTTCTCCGTGTACATATTTAGTAGAGCAATGTGTGTTCATTTCTTCACTTCATGTTTTCCATTATTTACACTTCCAGGCAACCGACAGTATATTCGTTGAATACAACTGTGGACGGTAATCACGTGATGAAACCGTCTGCTTTGCTGTGGTCGGAAGCCAGCATCGAAACTCGCAAGGGGAAAAAACACAATTTCAATTAGAGAAAAATAGCAATCAAACCCGTGGCATTGCACGTCAGCAGCCATATTTCAAATATTCTAGTACGTCCAACACCAAGTTGGATTCTACGTATGCGATATCACAAGAAAAATCTTTCCATGTGCGGCGGTATTAAGTGATAATGTGCAGTTACATAGTTATATGACCGAGGAACACTCAGTGCCTACTGTTTTGTGCTTCGCTAGCATTACAATTAGCGTGCAGTGCCAAGTTATCTGTAATTTAGGAAAAAAGAAACTGGCCACTGAAAAGTATGCAAAATAAACTTATAAAAGGGGACAATAATTAATTACAAATGTTTCAGTCATCAAAAAAATTACTGTTTACAATTCGACTCGCTGGTAAAAATTCATCGCGCTTTCTGTAAAAGATATGTAGGATTGTTGAACGTGATTTTATTCAATATAAATGAATTAAATTACACGTACATTCAAAATAGTAAAGAAACAAGAAGTCACGAGATAAACATGTGATAACAACATTGACAAATGAAGGGAAGGTTGCAGCGAGGTTGAAGTGTGTCTATGGAGCAGTGTAGCCAACATTTACATGTATATAGTCTCGCGTCACTCATACGCACTGTCGTTTTTTACGCTGATGCAATTGCCAAAGAAAAGATTATCTCCTTTTTTTTCACCAATTGTTTAATTGATAATTAATTAACTAATAAATTCACCTGTGTAATAAACAAATTATCAACCCGCGAGTCTTCGGAGGAAGATATGTTTGAAAACACTGTATAGTTTTTAAATTTCAGTAATCGGTTCGATCTTATTTTTGGCATGTGTTTATTGTAGCACGCGAAGTCGAAATTAGAATTTGGAGTGTCCCGGTAAAACGAATAAGTGGCTTCGTTTGCAGACAGCAGTCAATGATTTAGGAAAACTTCTCGTGTTTCCATAGAATATTGAAATCAACAGTTTACTCATATTATTTAGCGAAAATTCGCTGACTTTAGTGAAAATCTTAAATGTGACATGAAGATATCAGATGTTTCTCCGTCACTATCTTATTCTTTAAATGCCGTCCTCTGTGATGTATTAGTCAATTTAATATCCTGTATATTCAGAGGTCAAGGATTCGAGTCCCACTTCAAGAATATATGCTTTTAGGATTAATTTGCATGTATGCCGTCTCCCGATAAGCAGTCTAGCGTAATAGCGGAGAATTTATTAAGCCATACATAGAGACCTGAAGAATTCGCTAATTCATTTTGAGACATGTTATAATTCAAAACACAAGTGTTGATATTGCTTTAGCTATTGGTACACACGGTGTTTGACACCTCCTGGAGAACGCTGGTCGAATCGCGCCTTCCACTGTGACAGCAGACAACCAATGTGCATTTAATATCGGCATATTTGTACATAAGACTGTAGAGTCTAGTCTGCAGGTCATTGAAATCGCGAATTTTTCCTGTCTCTAGCCATGCAACAAAAATATTCTTTAAACACGTTGCCACATTTCGTGATCATCGTAGTGGCCTGACGACGAGTAAACAACACGGCTGCGCAGCTTAACTTTCCGCGGAATTGGCCAGCTCCACCACAACCCACCCCACCCATGTCTAGGAGTCCGACACGTACAGGACGGCGTTCCAAAACGTTACTCAGAGAGTAGAGCAAAGTAACACAGAGTAACA
>NQII01000568.1:256988-271364 GCA_002778355.1 Clitarchus hookeri
GGGGGGGGGGGGGGCGAAAATATATAAAGAGAATTGGAAACACTAGAATATAGGGATAGAGTATAATGGTTATACAAACGCTGGAGTAAAACATCTGTACGAAAAATAATTAATTTGGTTTTTAAATGTGAAAAATAATTTTCTATTAATGTTATTTAACCCAATCAGGCCCAGCGTACACAATAGTGTATATTACGCACGTGTGAGTAATTTCTGGCCCGTACTGCACACTGCGCACTGGTTTATGTTTCGCAGTTTTACTCGTCTAGGTCATAACAGGTTCATATAACTGTAGCCGAAAATATAGTCAACAGCTCATTGGCTGTGACAACGAAACACGTGTTGTGTCAACTTAAGTGCAGGACGCATAATAAATGATTTGGTTTGCAACACATAAACCCGTAAATTAAAGTGGGTTTGAAATAGTTAAAAGTTGCAGACTACCAAATGGCGTAGTCTCCTCAGAACTGTAACTGTTTAAAATGAATTTTTCACACCGGCCATACAGCTTTCGTCGTTCTGCTTCCTCTCGCCTCTCGCAGTATTGTGTTAGTTGACTATTTATTGCACTTGTTTTGTAGTAGAAATCTGTAACACGGTGAATATTTAGGCTGTTTTACCCTTGGATCTGCAATTATTTAGTTTCGTGTTGTTGTTGTAGTTCTAAGTTACATTTCCGTATGTAGTTGTTAATTTCTCTGACTGCAGCATTAATTTTATGGTTCAC
This sequence comes from Clitarchus hookeri, assembly GCA_002778355.1. Lineage (NCBI taxonomy): Eukaryota > Metazoa > Arthropoda > Insecta > Phasmatodea > Phasmatidae > Clitarchus > Clitarchus hookeri. Next base: position 257,716 of record NQII01000568.1, read on the forward strand.
GAAACATTATTTGGCTGAAATATATACAATCTTAAAAAAAATGTATATTTACGGCAAGAGAAACAAGAAAAGTGTGAATGTTACCAAAATCAAGCTACTTTTTTTAAACAAAAACAAGTATAATCCTGCACGTTCCTAACAGTTATATTTTAATATTAAAACTCAACTAAAAGAAAAACAAACACTTGACATATTACATATCTATAAAAAATAGTTTACTTGCTGTTTACGATATTGTCAGTCATACTTTACTTTGACACTTGTGTTATGGAGTTCATTTATATTGTCGTCATCCTGGACTTTTGCATCAGGGCCCTTGGTGAAGGATGAAGGCCTTCAAGTTACGTCAGGCGTGGTGAGAGGGTGTTTTAAAAACTTTTGAAAAGAACAGTTAATTACTTTACAGATGTCTTCTTTACCCATAATAAAATAAAATGTAAGTGCAATACTTACGGTCTTCGTTAGTAATTAAATAAAAACGCATATTTAAAATACTACAGCGATCAGAAAACGTCTTGTACCAACATTTGTACAAATTAATGTGAATTTATAGATAGACCTGCGTGATTTCCAGAAATTAAAATATTCCGTTCAACCAAATTTTTCCACGTTAATTATTTTTACAAAACTGTGGTGTCGTGACAAACCATTCTCATTTAGTTGACAAGTCCTTGGACTTCATGAAATCAAAACATTATTTAAATGACCACAAAGACTTGCCACTGTAATTAAAAACAAGAAAAATTCAGAATTTTTTTCTGAAATTAAATATTATAAAGCATTTCTAATATTTCAGAAAGGGATTTTCGTCTCAATAATTTCATGCTTTCAGCTATATAATTTTATTTGTTTAAATTCCTCGTATCTCATACGCTGGTCAATCAAAATGATTTTCAAAAGTATAGTTTGGCTGTCTCCTATGACAGTGCAACAACAACTGAATTTCAATGTAGAATGAGCGTGCGTGGTTTCGGAAACGAAGTCTCACCACCGAGGAACTGCTTGATGCAGCACTGAATTATAGACAAAAATACGTATTTAGAATATCAGCATTTGGCAAGCTTCCACAGAGCTAGTTATACATGGGGAACTTAAAAGAATTTGGGGAATTCAGTAAACAATTAATTTAACTCAGACTGCAACCACACGTAACGAAAGCTAAGCTGCGCGGCATATAAAGACTGGTTGTTTAAAACACGTAAAATGAGATACAAACTTCAGAAATAAACATGCAAGAAGAAAGTATGTATAACAATGCATGCACTACTTAGACGCTAGTCCTATATTTCGAATAATTGTGTGTAATTTTTACATCCTATTTCACACGTTTTTTGTTTTTTATTTGGACTGTGGTGGGTTAGCTAAGATTTTTCTAGAATGTGTTACGTTTGATTTTACCTGAGCCCTATTTGGTTACGTTATGTTAGGTCGGGTTTGATTTTTTTTAATTCGCATGCATTGTGCAAATTTGAGATACATTAGTAGTGTATAGGCGCTAAAGAAAATTGCCATAAAGCATAAATAAAAACCTCCATCAAACATTGCAACAAAAAAAAAAAGAATTATTAATCTTTATTACTTTAATCGTGTATCTGAAGCCAAGTGACTGTAAAAACGCGAAGAAAACAATTGTGAGCTGCTGACAAAATTTAACGAGGGTCGAAGTATGTTTCTTAAATACACGGATGAGCAAGCAAACGGCCACGGATCGTACATACGCGGAACGAATAGACGAATCGGATTAGATCCGTGCTGTTTTATAATACACAGCGTACGTCTAAGTATTTGCAACTTAGAAAATATCAACTGACTGGATTTGAAAATGGCAGACATTCTTAGAATGCATAAAATACTACTTTATAATAGTTCACAAAAAAAGGCATTGCCAAATCTTACATAAGCGGTAATGTAAATAAAAATGATAATGCTTTAATATTATACTGCTCACAAAAAGTTTAGAATATATCAGAATCCAGGTTGTTATATTGGAAAAAAAGTTTACAATTCATGTTGTACTCCTAATAGCACATAAAGTGAAAAAAAACACTTTACTAGTTTATATCATCCCAGTAAGAAACAAACAAAGGGCACATATATAGAAAACACCTTAAACCAGTATTTCCCAAAGTATGGGTCGCGACCCACTGGTGGGTCGCAGACTAAAATTTGGTGGACCCCGAAAAAAATATAATTTCATACATAAACATATGCATGAGTTATAAATGTTATAATTGAGAACCTACACACATGCAATGCAACTGTCAATCAGACGTAAAATACTACGCAGAGTGCGCAGTGAATGCTACCCCCCCCCACCATGTCTCCACCCTCACCGCCCCCACTCGTGGCCAAAATGATTTTTTAACTAAATTATTAATATAACATATTGGGTAATGCTGTTTGATTAGGTATCTTTTTCATTAAAATTGTTCTTTAATACTTCAACTTTTATAACTATTTTGTTAATCCTACTACCCCTTACTTCCTTACGTTACGTAAGAAATACAATGTGAACATGAAGGAACAGCGAAACGGTACGTTTCTCGCATAAGGCATTAAAGTGGGTCCTGAACTTCGGCATGTTTTTTAATGGGTCGCGGTTCATAGAACATTGGGAATCACTGCCTTAAACAAAGGAATCTCATCAGTTTCAATAACAACGAAAATGGTCTTCTCGGATGCATTGCCAAACTTCTATAACGTGTAGGACCTCCACGATTCCTGAGGCACTCTTGTATCCAACGAGGCATGCCAAAAACAAGATCATTAAGCATTTCCCGAGGCAAATTGGTCCATTCCTCAATTGCGGCTGTTTTCAAGGCCTGCGGTTGAACCTAGTGTGTTTGTGTACGTGCAGCACGCATGTCGCTGGAGGGGAAGACGCCAATGTTTACATGATTCACACAACGTAGGTACGATTCACTCCTATTAGAAACACACATATTACGTATTCGTTGGCGAACGGGGAATATGGTAAACTTGTTGTGAGCAGTACACTTAACGAAACTCAGTTTATAATTTTTAGCAATCGCACATAACTTCATATTATTTACCACTTTTGTTTTTAAAAATTTTTTTTTCTTTTTTAAAAGTGCTGTACAGAGGACATTGACTACAACATAAAAATAATCATTTGTTGGTGGTAAGGTTTCGAGCGGATTTGGTTTCCGTACGGTTATGGTTTTGACTGTACCCAGACATGTTATGGTTAACGCTGAAGCATCTTCAAAGCAGATAAGTAAAATGTTTATGACCTAAGATATTTTAAAAACATCGCCGAAAACCAATTGATTTCTCTTTAATATATATATATATAATATAATATATATAATATATATTTTCTTGTTTTGGTTCCTGCAAAACTGGCTTTTGGCCACAAATTGGCACCGCAACTGACCGACAAAAACGCAGTGTGTTAATTTGCTTGAAACCACAAAGATACCGACACTCGGTGGCCACGATCTCTTATGCGTCACGCTCATGTGGCGAGGGTCGTGTGTTCGATTCCCATCCCCAAAATTGCTTACAATTCATGAACGTTTAGTCGATATTCATATGGTTTGGATCCCACTACCATCAGGAGTTCCCGTCACCTAAAGCCTTTCAGTGAAAATTTGTGCGATTTAAAACTCTACTTTCACCTTTTCTTTCAAATATCGAAAATATCCAACGCATCCGTAGTTAGAGATTTTGTCTTCGCAAATACTGTTGTAAGCCCTGAATTTCTTCGCAAATTTCCTTTCAAAACAGTTTTTGTTAAGTATGAATGTGTAACCACACCGGCATAGTGTTCTGATCACTCGTCTCACACCACAGTGATCTGAGTTTGATTCTTAGCATGGCCAAACCCGAGTTTCTAATGCGGGAGAAACGCGACGAATGTTGCCATGGTGGGTTGTCTTGGGGAAACCCCATTTCCTCTTCTCTTTCGCATTCCATCGCTTCTCCAAATTAGGGCTTCATTCCAAATCAGACTCAGGTTAAACAAGCGCATACGGATTCCCCCTTAGCTTTGGTTCGACACTACAGGTACACTTCCCTCTCGGGGCCTCAGGTGAGGACCACATGTGGATTTCATTGGCTCTTTATATGCAAAATACTAATTAATGTATGTTGCATTACAGCTATCGAGAACACATTTTAGCAGAAGCAAAGCGGAAAATATATCTTTATAAGTGAACTTGTGGATAAGCACATAACTTTTTATATAGTAATATAATACGTGTAATGGTAGGCATACAACATTTATTGGTTTAACATTCCTGGAAGGGAGTCAATGGCAGAAAAAATGAGTTCGTGGATCTGCAAAGATCTCAAAAGTAAGGGCTCTAAATTCCCAATTATATTTTTGTGGTCCCAAAATTTCTGGTAACAGTCGAAGTATATCAATAGTATGGAGTTAAAGGAGATAAGTAACATATTTCTATAAACGCATAATAAATAATGAATAAGTAACACGCTCTATAACAGTACATGTTGTCTCATATCTATATACATACATATATATATATATATATATATATATATATATATATATATATAACAATNTGTAATATATATATATATATATTACACACACACTTATTGTTTTGGGCTTAAAATGGTACAGCAATAATAAATTATCTATGTGCTACTGGTGATGTGCAAAGATATAAACTCTAAAAAAATTCTACATTTAACTAACTGGCTGGAACCTGTGATCTGCATCGTAGTTCAGTGCCAAGCTAAGATCGTCCATATGATCTGATATATCACGAGAAAGTCAAGTTGATTTTACAAATTTGATACATTGGTTTAATATTACGCTACTATGATGTTATAAAAGCTATTCACAGTAAAGTAAGCACGTTTTAGGGCTCTCCGAACAGGTATAATAATCAATAAATATATACTATTGTGGCAACAGAGTCCTGGAGCGGTACAAGACCTCAGAATTTGGTGAGGGGGGGGGGTCACATCCTCATGGTACAGGTGCAGGTCTATACATTCGCGTTGTGGCATGGAAGGGAAACATCATCTCACCATAATTTTGGGAAACATCATTTCACCATAATTTTAGGAAAAATATTAAATTAATAAAATAAAATCAGTATTTCAAAAATACAAATACTATTTCCTTTCAATTAAAAAAAAACACTACACTTTTATGTTAATGTGTGAATTTTTTTTGGGGTTGCGGGACGGAGTCATGAACATTTGACTTACATCGAAGATTTAGTGTACGATAACGGTGTATGATGACAGTTATAAGGAGCCAGGTAGCTCACCAGAGTGAATAAATAAACAAGTCCCAACAACGATGGTTATACTTTTAAATCTAAGTCCCAACAGAGACGCTTCGTCATCAAGTGTGTGTAAAACTACGGTTACAAAGTATAAAGCCCGCCAATACAAGTACATATATATATACAAAGTCTTAGGTCCTCGTAGAGCGCTACGTCCTAACAACGTCTTTCAATATTCATAAGTTTCCGTAAGATATGCCGTGGTTACACGCATTTAATAAATAAATATTCCTTTATTTTTTTGGAACGTACAGCACTAAAAAAAAAAGCCCCATTAAAAAAATGTATATTCTATTTATATAATTTTTTTCTTGGAGTCCTCGCAAGACATGTAAGAGGTGGAAGTCCTCACAGCAGACATAAAACACGTATAGCAGTGAGTGTCTTTGCGCGTGTGTGTCCCCCCTTTACAATTTTAGAACGCCTACACCGAATTCCACCAAACTTGGTACACATATAGTACATATTAAGAAAACCTGACTGTTATAGTTTTCGACCACGTCGGGCACTTACTTTTCAAAATTACGGCCTTTTTAAAATGTGGGGTGATTTCATATCTTGAAAACCATTCAACTGATTAAAAACCAAATTTTGTATTCCGGCAGAGCATTGCGTAAGCATTTAATTTTGAGATAAATACTGCTGTTAGTCCGCCATTTTGTAAAAAAGCACCAAATGAAGAAAAAGAGATTTTAGATTATATCTCGAAAACTATTAAACCAATTCTTACCCAATTTGGCAGATACGTAATACTGTAATAGGTCAAGTGAACGTAAGTTATTTAACTTGATCAAGTACTTACTTTCAAAATAGCGGCTACGCACATTTCTTTAGGTTTATTTGGTATATCTGCACTACCATGTAAATAATTTCTACCAGTTTTTGTATACTGAAAGTATCTGTTAGGAACATAATATATACCAACACATAACCACTTGTGTTGGCCATTCTGGAAGATAGCGCCATACGAATAAATAAAGTTATTATGTCATATATCGGTAAAAAATTTACCGATTCATACCAAATTTGGCAAACAAGTAGTACTGGTGCAGATTATGTTGAGTGATACGTTTTAAGCATACCAGACACTTGTTTTCAAAATGGCGGGCATATAGCTATTTAACCTTAGATTGCTATATCGTCGAAATTATGAGAACAATTCTAGCATAACTTTGTATTTTGGATGTAGATATTACATCTATCAAATGTATCCACACGGAGCATATTATCTCCGCCATTTTGTAAGATAGTGCCATGCGAATAAAGTTTTTATGTAATATCTCGGGAAACAATTGACCAATTCCTATCAAATTTGGCTAACAGGTAGTACTGCGACAGATTTTGTAAAATTGCATGTTTTAAGTACGTCAGACATTTATTTTCAAAATGGTGGCTACATAAATATTTTAGCTCAGTTTATTTTATGAAAGAAACAAATTCCAACTAATGTATGTATGCTGGCATGCCTATTACAAAAATCAAAGATGTCTATGCAGAGCCTCATTTCTCTGCCATTTTGTAATAACCAATAAATAATAATGTTTTCATCTCATATAACGGGAAACAATCAAACTGTTCGTAGAAAATTTGGCGTAAATGTTGTACTTTGGTGGGCAACAATAACAAATGTATTTTTATGGCGACTATGAAATCATTTTAGTTTTGTGGGCCATATCTACGAAAATATGTAATCCATTTTAACTTAACTTATTATATTGACAATATTACAATTAGTTTCCTCCTCACCTCTCTTAGCCAAAGGCCATCCGAGGTTTTTGATTATTGTTCTTCTTCACCATCTTCTTTTTGTTATAAATACTTTTTCTTTAATTACCATATCTTCTCATCTCCTTCTTTTAATCAGTTAATCTATTAATCATATTTACTTCTTCTCATTCTTAATTTCTTTATCTTCTTTTTATTATGCTTTCTTCTTTTATCATTTTGACCATATTACTTCTTATTCTTCTTTTCTCTTTTTCTTCTTCTCTTCATCCTCTTCTTTAACAACTTCTTCTTCTATCCTTCTCCATATTCCTATTTCTTTCCATTATTTGTATATTTCTATTTCCTTCCTCCTATGTTCCTATTTCTCATCTTATCTTATTCTTCACTTCATCCTCCTCAACAGCCACTTCCTATAATACCCATATTCGACGGGACGCCTCATCTTTATCTAGAGTCTAGAGTCTTCTTCTTCTTCATTCCTTCTTCCTATTCTTTTTTGTTTCCTCCCCTTCTTAGTCTTCTTCATCTACTTCTTTCTTATAGTATCTTCATCTTCTTTTATTATCATTCAATATCTTCTACTTATGTCCTTCTTTCAATCATTTATTCTTTCGACCTTCTTTATTTCATCTTTATTTAAATCTTTACTTTTAAGTTAGAAGTTTTCATGTTTTTCTTCTTCTTCTTTCCCTTTTCTTTTTCCTTTATTCCACACCTTCCTATTCTTCTTCTTCATATTTTTCTTTCTTATGGATTTTAATCTCCTTTTTATTATTCTTTCTTCTTTTATCATTCTTTAAAACCCTTCGTCTTTTTAACCATCTTTACTTCTTATTCTTCTTTTCTTTTGTTCTTCTTATTCTCTTCATCCTCTTCATCAACAACTTCATCTTCTATTAGTCTTCTTCATGTTCTTATTTTTTTCTCTTATTTGTTTTTTCTATTTTCTTGCTCCTGTTGTTCCTATTTCTCTTCTTCTTCACTTCATCCTCCTAGCAGCTACTTCCTATGATACCCATGTTCGTCGGGATGCTTATTTTTATCTAGATTCTTCTTCTTCTTCATTCCCTCTACCTATTCTTTCTTGNGGGATGCTTATTTTTATCTAGATTCTTCTTCTTCTTCATTCCCTCTACCTATTCTTTCTTGTTTCCTCCCCTTCTCATTCGTATGCTTCTTCTTCGTCTTCTTCTTTCTTATATTATCTTCATATTCTTTAATTATCATATCATAACTTCTTCTTATATCCTTCTGTCAATCAGTTAATCTTTGGACCATCTTTACTTCTTCTTCATTTAAATCTTTACTTTAAGTTTAAAGTTTTCAAGTTTTCTTTTTCTTCTTCTTCCTTCCCTTTTCTTTTTCCTTAATTCCTTCTTCCTTCCCTTTCTTCTTCTTCATTTTCATTTTTTTTCTTTCTTATGGATTCTTCATCTTCTTTTTATTGTCCTTTCTTCTTTTATCATTCTTCAAAACCTTTAATCTTTTTAACTATCTTTAATTATTATTCTTATCCTTCTTCTCTTCATCCTCTTCCTCAACAACTTCATCTTCTATTCCTCTTCATGTTCTTATTTCTTTCTCTTATTTGTTTGTTTCTATTTTCTTACTCCTGTTGTTCCTATTTCTCTTTTTCTTCTTCTTCACTTCATCCTCCTCGACAACTACTTCTTATAAACTTCTTCTTGTTCTTGTATATTACTACTTCTTCATATCTAACTTCTTACTCCTCTTAACCATATCCCTTTGATCTTTCTTCTCCTCTTCATCCCCATCACCACTTCTTATTTATTTATCTTTATCTTCTATAGTCTATAGTTATTAAGTTTCCAAATTGTCATTCATTGTTTTGACTATTAAATAGATGTCCTGAATGAATTCGTTGATATATTCGGCTATTTCGTTATTATATATATTGTATAGTTGTAGAGGCCATGTTTCGTTTGTTTGTCTTAACTGACAAATTAACTTTAATCTTTCTTCATTAAATATTTCACAAAAGTATAATAAATGGTCCAGATCTTGTATCCCTTGGGAGCATTGGCAGATGTCGTCTTCTATTTTATTGATGTTTTTGAGATAGGTTTTAATTTGACAATGTCCTGTTAGAATTTTTAATGTTTGTATTTTAATTTTGCTATTGCTATTATACCAATCATTAATATTATGAATATATTTCTTAATATTTAGCCCTATATTAATTTCATTATTATATTCCTGGTGCCAATAATTTACACTTGTTTCATATAAATATTTTTTGAATTCTTTAATTCCTATAGGGCATTCATTATTATTCACCGTTATCCATGGTACTCCATCTAACATTTGTTTTCTATATACATCATCTTTGTATATAATCTCATTTTCTTCATGTAGTAATTGGTATATTATAATTTTATTCTGTATACTATAGTCTATCGGTATTGTTTTATTGATGGTTACTATTGCTTGAAATGATATTGTTGAGGTTAAATTTGCCAGTTTTATTAGTATGAATCGTTGTGCCGCTCTTAAAGTTCTTCTAATGTGTGTGTTTTCTATTCTTCCTCCAAAATATGAGCCGGCATATTGTATGATGTTCAAAAAAAGTGATTGATATATAATTAATCTGTTTCTATAGCTATACTGTTGAATATTCCATATTAATTGTTTAAGCCTTGTAAATATAGTTTTGACTTTTTCGGTTATATATTTAATGTAGGGTAGAAAATGTAATCTGTTGTCCAGCATTAATCCTAAATACATTATGTTTTTCTTATATTTAATTGATATGCCATTATATTTTACGGTTGGTACTCTATTATCTAATCTTCCTTTTAACATAATTGCAAATGTCTTGCCTGTTGATAACTTCAATTTGACAGCATACAATAATTGAAATTCCTGCTACATTACTTTTTTGTTATCCATTTATGAAAATCGCCACATGAAAATTAGGGATGTTTTATGCCATATCTCGAGGATCAATCAACCGATTCCCAACAAATGCTGCACTGGGACATTTCAACTAATGTGTACCAAATTGTGCATACTATAAATACTACAGAAATCCGTGTAAACTTTCATGATATAAATATATCAGACAACGATTTTTAAAATGGCGGCATCGTAAGTAATTTAGGTACGTTTGTCACATGTATTAAACAATCTAACCAAATTTAACCATATTTTGTATGCAGACTGTATGTATTTGTAATTGTCTCACTAATTGTGCATACGTTTCTAGTTTTATTTCTAATATTATTGCTTTCAAAGAGAAGTCAAGTCCTACCTACCAACTCTGCTTTTAAGAACTTATTTAAAAATTAATTGCATCCACGTTGAGGAAAGTAGGCTTATTAGTTATATCAGCAACTTCATGTTTATATACGTTAACCGAAACTGTTTAATTTACTTAGTACTAAACAAATCTTTAGTTGCACCAAAAAAATTATTTGTTTGGGAAAACCAAATGACAACAAAATAATTTGGTTTCAACAACAAAACATTTAATTACCGTTATACAAACAATTTGGTTGCGCCAAACCAACTTTGATCGTTTCAACTAAACATTTACCTCAGTGTAGTATACCGCTTGTACCGCGGACTCCAGCCACACACGCCAGCAATATGGCGTCACTGGCTGGACAACGTGTTGGAACGCTGTTCGCCAATAAGCGGCTGGTAACTTATTCACCCGCTGGCAGGTCAGCCAACAGGGAATCTTCCGCAGCACGCGGTAGCCAATCAGACACAATGCCCTTTCCCCAGAACCTCAAGCGGCCAATCAACGAATGGGTACACCCACATCAAAGGAACTAACACTCAATTTAATCTGACTGTGTTTACTTACTCTGTGGCCATACACCCAAACGAAAGCTCTCCCCAGACTTGCTTCATCATCCATAGAGATTGTGCTTGAGTGCACTGTCATCCAGAAGAAATTGAAACTGAAACTCTGACCAGTCATCGGTGGCAAAAACTTGAGGAAATCGCCTCGCAAAGAAATAGAAAGAAAGATTAATTCGAGTGAGGTGTGAGAGTTAGTGAATAAACTATACAAGATTACAAAAAGTTGAGTATAAAACAACGTTTTCTAGAAGCCAGTCCATAGTTGTGGATGAAGGGAAATTTACTTTAAATTATTTATGAACCGAGTTTAAAGCTTGAGGAAAGGTACGAGTTGATAAGATACACAAACCAGGTGCTTCCATTCTCTCGGTAATTCAGTTACATCATTTCACCTCTATCTCCATCGAAACAAAGCAATACGTGTTTCCAGGCCCATTCATTGTAGGTTTTGTTTTGTTTACAGGAATGTCCTTAAATATTACATTTGCTTTTATGTTTGTGTGCATGTGTGTGTATGTACATACATATATATAGATACACACATACATACACAGTCAACATACGTCCCCGTCAAAATGTTTACCTTTTTGTGATAATCTGCGGTCAAAACTGAAAAGTTATTTCAATGAGATTTCATAATTTTTTATGTAATTTGTGTCTCTCATATGCTTTTCAGATTTAATTTTAACTACACTAGTGGGAGATGGAAAATGATCACCCCAACGCAATGGACCCACTTGAATGAAGGATGTATTAAAAATTATACAGGTTGTATATTGTATATTACAATGATCCCAGGGACGTACACCTACTGGCAGAGGCTACAGAGTGTCTTGAGTAACGCTGTCAGTATCATATGCAGCCTCCTTTAGTGATGATGCAGTCCCGCAGTCGTGTGTAGAGACGATCATAAATGTGTCGGATGTCATCTTGGGGAATAGTGTTCCACGCTAATTCCACCTGTTGTTGCAAATGTTGGAGGTTTGTTACCGGTATTGCAGACCACACCAAACGCAGTCATATCACGTCCCACACATGTTAAATGGGCGACAGGTCGGGCGATCGTGTGGGCCAGGGGAGGTGACGAACACCTTCGAGAGCGCGTTGGGTAACACGAGACGTGTGTGCACAGGCATTGTCCTGCTGTAAGAGGACGTCTCCTTGGCGTTGTAGTAACGGCAACAAAATGGGCTGGATGATATACTTGGATGTAGCGTTCACTGTGCAGTGTTCCCTCAACAAACACCAGAGGCGTACGGTCATTGTAGGCTAGAGCTCCCAAGACCATGATGTCAGACGTTGGTCCTGTATGTTACCGCCGTATACACGCTGGTTGTGCTGCTCTCCTGGTCGACGCCGCACTCTCAAACAACCATCACTGGCGCCAAGGCAGAATCTGCTATCACCACTAAACACAACTCCGTGCCATTCATCCCTCCAGAGGTGTGAGAGGAAGCCTGCCGAGTGGCAGCTTCGATCGTAGCCCAGTGTCCAGCAAACGATTGGCAATGGTCCTAGCTGGCATCCTGGGTGCAACAGTGGCTCTAATCTGTGCAGCGGTCGCCCTGCGATCAGCAATGACTGCTCGTCTGATGATGCGGCGGTCCAGACGGGAATATGTATGCTGCTGCCATCCGGAACCCGGTTAACGAGAATGTGCACCATCGCCTGACCACCGGCATCACCAATGATACACAGGAGACACTTCACATCCTACATGTTCGGCGATTCTTCGGAAGGACCATATAGCCTCCTTCAGGCCCACAATATGACCTTGTTCAAAGTTCGTTAATTGCACGAAGTGTGGTCATCTATGCCGTCGTGGCATGTCTGCAATGCTTGCTAAAGGCCGATGCTTGAAACAACAGACTTCTCTATCACCGAGTCAACTACAGTTTTATTGGGCTCAGCGGTGTTACGCCTAGTACGCGGTTCCTACTCTGTCCACAGCACATCACTGTTAATCATTGCAGGTACTACCCTCTGTAAATGCCCCATGCGCATATGGTGTTACTACGTCACCGCTTTAGTGGTGTTCATTGTTCATTTTCCACCAGTGTATTACGGTGTCAAGTCTAGTCCAAAGTTGCGAGTGCAGTAAAGAATTTTATTTACTATTTTCACGGTTTTATATTTTCTTTGGGTCACTGAGGATTTTTTACGATATGATATTCGATTCGCCTGTTTCGAAATTTGCAAACTTTGCCGAGGACATAGTTTGTCGAGTGAGTGAAGTGATTTGGGGGGCTCTTAACATCGAGGTCTTGAGAGACGATGAGGGTGAAGTGAGGCGAGTATGGAGCAGCGCCGGAATGAAAAGGCGGGGGAAACAGGAGATCCCCGAGAAAATCCGCCGACCAGTGGCATTGTCCGGCACAATTCCCACATGCAAAAATCCGGGGTGACCCCGCAGGATATCGAACCCAGTTTGCCGAGGTGGGAGTCATGTCTTAGAGTACATAAGAATACAGAGGTAAAATAGCCTCTTACAACGCGAACTCCAGCCGCACGCGCAAGCAAAATGGCGTTACTGGCCAGCAACATGTTGGAACGCCGTTCGCCAATCAGCACTTGGTAACCTATTCGCCAGTCGTCAGACCAGCCAGTAGAGAACGTCCAGCACCTTTCACAGAACATAGCAGCCAATCATACACAAGGCAATTTTCCGAAACTTGTTGCAGTCAATCTCAGAATGGGTCCGACTAATTCAAAGGAACCGCCAAATTTTTCCGCCTTTGTGTACTTATCTGCTCTGTGATAATATCGTGTATATTAAAAGCCTTGGTGGGGGAATTTTTCTTCCCC
>NQII01000568.1:280536-296835 GCA_002778355.1 Clitarchus hookeri
CCCCCTTCTGAGAGCTAAACCGAGCATGACGGAACTCGCGGCCGGTGCGAGCTACAGCGCGTAACATTATATTTCAGTATGCCAAGTGAGGTTAAGGTTTATTCTACTCAGGTTGGAAAGCTCAATGCTTTTAATTTGGCAAACTAAATTTTTTCCCCGCAAGGGTGAGCTGGTGTCGCATGCGTACTGGATTTTTCAGTTTTGTATGCATGTAAATAGAATAAATGCAACTATCACAAAGTAAATAAAATAGTATAAAATCTCCCTATTTGTATTGTGTTAGAACTTGCTCAAATAATAATTTTTGTTCTTCGCACTAGAATGGAAGTGTAACGAATATGTCTACATTTTGTAAAACTGGGTTTAGCAAAACGTTGGCTTACACATTACATTATTTAAACATGCCAACTGAATATAAAAAAAAGTGCATGGTTAAAAAATATTATTTTTGGGGATATCCTGTGCAGTTTCCACAAGGGAAAGGGGTAAAATACAAAGTTCCTTTTGATAACGGCTGTATTTTTGCTCTTAAAGTTGTAACGTTTTAACATTGAAATAAGCTTGCTTATGAATGGTCAATGCAAATCACAGTTGTAATTTGGCTGTTTGCTCTTATACACACAATTGCAGGGTGTGAAGAAATAATGTTAAAACTTTAAATTTTGGCTGGGGCAAGTATACTTCACAATTAGTGCCAAACGCGAATTTTTATGCACAAATAAATAGAATGTCCCCAATTACCGCCAGCAGAAAAGTGACCTCTTTTGGACAGCAGCGCAGTTTGTGGCGGAAATTTTCCCTATGCTAAACTCTTCCATTATAAATCTCGTTTTGTTCCTAACCTGAGTAGCACTAACCCTAGTAAGATTAAGTTGTGCGAGGTTCGTTTACATGCTGTGCAGTCTCCATCTTTGTTGCAACGAGTGGCGAAATAGGTGCACTATTGTTGTTCCGTTGCCTTGCGCACTCAAGAATGTATTTAATAGCGGAGTAACATCGCAGGAATTTTCCAGCTGGTGCATTAGTGCAGGCGACGGAACACGGCCACGGTGTGCAAAGAGTAGCGTGTATGTGGAAGGGATAACTGTCCCGGAGAGGGAGGAGGGGGTGGACGACAGACCTTGACATGGAACAGACCGCCGACCCCCTGCGACGTGGTCTCTTCAGCGACTCTCGTCACGCGTCCTTCGAGCTACGGCGCGCGAGTCTTTCTGCGTGCTCGCCTGTATCACGTGCCGTGCCCCTAATTCCGCACCAAGGACCACCTTTCCCTTTCACAACCACCTGAGGGGAACAAAACGCATGTCTCTTGCCCAACATTCCGCCTTCTCATGTGTAACTACTGCTGCGTTTACTATGCATTCCTCTACAATGAAAAAATACACGCACTTCAGTCATTTCAGTACTTCATAATGCATATTACAGACACTATTTTGTAGCACCTCTGCATAACTAAAAACCCATTTTTCATGCTACTGTGTCTCATTAGTTGTATTGAATTATTTCATTTATCGGCTATTTGATCTTTCAAGAGGAAAACCTAGAAAATGCTTGGTTATATAGTGGTTTACCTTGCCCTACAGTACAAACGCTGCATCTGAAATATTAGTTCAGGATTGTGTTGTAATAATGTATATAATCCCAATAGATGTTCTATTCCGCTAATTGCAGTAGTTATGATATTATGCTTGTACTGAAGGGTAGGGTGAACATGTATAGGACGTTTGTAATTTTTCTTTAAATTTAAATCATTAAGAAATAAAAGACTTTAGTACTACAACTGAATCGAAGCTTTAACAGGATACATGCAAAAATTACGATTGACAGCTGCACTGAATTCAGCTGCAGATTCTCAATTAGTAAAATGATTAAAGTTACATAACTGCTCCCTGCTTACGAGATAAAACTATATGTCAGTTTAATTTATGTTGCGTTAAAGCGATGCCACATCATATTCGCCGGTGAGAGCCGATTAGCTCTTCGGCAGTTTTCACCTGTCACATAAACATCCCACTTGGGTCGAAGTTTGTACTGGTATCAGGTCAGTAATTAGCGAACAGTTCTGGTAATGTGTCAAATGAGTTGATGATTAGCGAATTTCATCAAGGAATATGTCATTAAAAGGTAAAGAGAACATAGTTTGTCATCAATCACGCATTAAGGTCCTGGCGTATTAGTCAACCATGCGTTTCTACCAGTGTCTTCTTCGTCTTTAAGTATCCACCCAATGTTAAGTCAAACCGCCATTTCAATTATTCGTCTTTGTCATACTCACTGCTGGGCTTCACATATTGACCTAAAGCAATTCCATATTTCGTTTGGTTTAAAAATTACTTTGCCAAATTTTTTTTTGGCCTAACATCACTTAACCTACCTTTATTTGGCATGAAGTCACATGATCTAAAATTATTTGGCCTAAAACTATTTGGCCTAAAATAATTTCGTCTGAAGTTATGTGGCCATAAATTTTTGACATAAAGTCGTTTGGCCTAGGTTACCATCCTCAATTTCGTTTTAACATTCCTTTGATTTCTGCAGTTAAGTGATAATTCATTTTAACCATCGGTCCATCCACCTTCTATCAATTCTTGCTCATTATACATTCCAGCTTTCATTAGTTAAGCTAGTTAACGGTTAACTGGACACTTTGTAAAGCAGTATGTTAAAAAAACCAGCCGTAATTGATTATGTATAAACGAAAACACTACCTAAGGTATTATGTAGGATTTGATAGAATCGGCGCTACAGGGAGTAGTGCGTGTTTCTGCCAGTTGCACGTCATTTTATTGACGCGTGAATAATTGTTTTACGTGTGGCGAAAATTGCACTGTGCGCCAAAAGAAGAAAATAATAAAAGTCTTCAAAAATGCTATGTTCATTTATTTATAACAAACGCAAAACAAATAATAACTAAGTCTTGAGCACTTCTTTGTATTTTCCGGTTTGATCCCACTATTTCTTGTAATTATTAGCAAATAGTTATGTAGTCATGACAAAACAATATGTTCTTCACCGCAAAAGTATATCTATTTGGCTAAGTAAATTTCCACAAAACATTTTGTACGGATTTATTAATTTGTTTATTTTTAATTTTACTTTGGCTTGAATCAATGAATCACGTTTTTTTTTTCGGGTTTGAGGTGCAAGGGTGAAAGATTCGGAAAAGAAACAGAGAAATAGAAGGTGAAGGAAACGGGTAAAAAAAAATAGGGCCCGATAGATTTACTCGCACGGCCAACTCAAGCTTGGTATCTTTTCAGGTGAAATGGTACATGGAACAATAATTACGGCTTAAAAAGGAAGGCCATAAGTGATTCTAGGAATGATAATTTTCCTAAGAACTGCTAGTTCGTAGTCTTTGGTACGTGGTAGGCGAGTATACCGAGCCTTCTTGGAAGTACGTGGCTTGGGATGCAGCAGTCACGTTCTATTCTGGTGGAAAACTAAGCTCCATGAGTCTATATGCCCGTTTGACATCTGTAATTTTCCGACAGTTTGTTCGGCACGCACGGAAGGACTCTTCAGCCAGTGATAAAAGTCCAACAGTAGCGTTACCAATATCCTGTCACACAGGTAAGTGAATACGTATAAAAGGCAGCTGCTAACGAACTCGTTGATTGTTCTCAGGTGTGACTAGGCCATTAAAGTCTTACCTTGCACCAAAGCAGACAATAGCCTGAATTTCGCACGTGTTCAATATTGACTTTCCTTTTTGGCTGGGGGGACGAACATTTCTTGCTTTACTATCGGAATGTATGGCGATATATTTGAAATAGAAATTGTGAGAAGAGTGACGTGTTGTTGAAAACTCGTTGTTTACGAAGTTTACTGTTTAAATTTCTAATCTAAACTCAGAACAGAGGTACATGTCTCGGTGACGCTTCCTTCATGTTACCACAGAGTAAAGGCTGTTCACGATTAAACTAGCACTTTTGAAATCAACCTTTTAAAAATGTCACTGCCCCTGCCTGCATAAGTTTTAACGGGCACACTAAGTAACATGCGCCCAGTAAAGTTGGTAATGACGGAAGGAAAGTAGTTCCAAGTTTTAACGTTGAAATGTGTTAGGCAAACATTCGTGAAAACTGAAATTATTGATTGTCCTTTCTGTTTTTTTTTAATACAAATAAGTGTAAGAAGAAGAAAATTTGTAAAATATTTACTTTTATAATAAGTTCACAGTTTCACATGACCGACGCAAGAATAATGTGATCAGGCTCATGATAATGTTAATCTTAATGATGTTGGAAGATAACCAATGGGCATACAAGTAGGTACCAAATAGGGCTTTCGAACGTGCCCAGTTTACCGTGAACAGCCCATACTTAAGCACACAGAGGCGAAATAATCAATTCCTGGTTATTTTCAATCAGCTTCGTTCCTAGCGAAAACGAAGCCAGGTGCAAGAACTTTAGCGAGGCCCTGCCCTTCTAAACTAGTTAATCCCTCCTTCCCACAATGCAATCACCTTGCAAACACTAGGTGTAGTCCATTCACGGTTACTTCCAAATTTTCTGAAGACCCTGCTAAAGTTCTAATTTCAGGATATTCCTCCGCGTCATGCAAACAAAGCTTAACCGAAGTACAGAAAATTACACAAAAGGTGCAAACGCACCGCATTCATACGCACTCAGTTAAATAATATTCTGGAGAAGAACTATTTCTTACTTGGCATTACCAACACGCCTATCGTCACACAGCTTTTATTTATTTTAATTATAAATTAAATATTATAATTTATGAATAAAATATAAATAAATGTTGAATTTAATAAAAAAAATTAATATACTCTTATGTTAACAGAGGTATAAAGCACTTGTGATCCATGACTTATTTAGCAAACCACCAAACTAATCATACATGGGTAGATTTTCAAATGTTTGATTCAAAAAGTGTGAACAAACCGCGAATAGTGCTCGTGCTTCGACAAGTTCCACGTTCGTGACCCGTTGGGGGCGAAGTCGACTTCGCGAAAACGTCATTTGTAAGCCTGGCTACAAGCTGGTGATTCTGCAAAAAAGAACAGTTAGAGAAAGCGACGATATTTGATGCATGTACTGTGGGAGAGAAAGTGCAGTGCGCTAAACATAGATTTCTGCAGCTCACGTTTCGAAAGTTCTTATTTGACACAGGATTGTGCAACTGTGTGTAATAAAAAACCCAACAAAGTTCCAAACACCCCACTGCACCTCAACTACCGGTTGGCTTCGTGCTAACTACGTGTTGTGTTTACTTGGAGGATACGGTGCTATAGACTTTATTACGGGCAGTAATATTCTGCCAAAAAAATTTCGAGGAAATGTATGATTTAAAATATTGTATCGTCGGCTGCCTTTCATAATTGTATGGGCTTTGTTTTGGAACGTGTTAACTGTTTGTAGCGAAGCGTGGATGTTCAGTATTTGATACTGAAAAACCACGAGGGTGTAGTTAAATACAAAAAAAATGACTTTTCGTGCATAGCGGGGTTAATAAAAAAAGATAAACTGTATGTGTCATTACATTTTACTTTATGTTCAGAATTTTCTGTGGAAAATCATTGGCCGTAGTAAATTTATAATCTAGAGTCAGAGACAGCACACGATGGCTGTTAAACATGAAAATTTTCCTGGAAGTTCCATATAAATTGATAATATCCATTGCGGTGGCCATATTTTTTTTGTGTATTATTTTATTTTAAAAGCTTTGGCGGGCATTATTGTAGTTTTATTTGCACACACTTTCTTTTGGTAACTGAAAAGCATTAACAACCTTCGAGGTTTCCAATATTTCGTAATGAATATTATGAATCAGTAAATCAAACAAATTTATTCATGGCACCAATGATGATTGCAGAGTTCAGAAAAAAAATTAGATTGTGTATCTTGGATCCCTTTTTGAAAATAAAAGGAAGTTGATGTCGCAGACGTGTACATATCCATCAGCATAGCATACATGGAAAGACCAATGGACGTAGATTCTGTTGGGTGGAATGTACTGGCAGCGACCAGTTACAAATCTGCGATGTGCTGCTTCAGACACTGAAGTCCGGACTTTATTGAGGTTTTGTTTCCTGCTCTATATAGAAACAGTCATAATTGTAAGGCCTACTTATTTTACAGAATGGCTCAGATTAAAGGATATGTAGAAAAATTTAATTGGAAAATATAATGTAAAAAAAAATTTATTATAGGAAATCATTTAGTTTTTTTTTCAGTTTGGCTGGGACTACTAGGCAAACTCCTCAAATAGTAAGACTTTTATTTTTTTTTAGAAACAATACCCAGTGTCACATACATAATAAATTGATTTTTTATAACGCTTAATTTTCACTTAATTATGCACCTAAATATTTATATGTATGTTTTAGTCCCTCAGATAATTAACAAACCAACACACCTGCAGAAATATTTCAGCTGAAGGACAAATCCCTGGATCGCCTTAAGCAATCGCGCAGGAAAATAACCTTGAAGAGTTTCCCAGAAGAGGCACAGGAAAATAAGCTTGAAGAGTTTCCTAGAAGAGGCGGTCTCAGTTTGTCTGCATAGATGAAAAGATGGAGATAAAAATGAAAAACACCAGTTTTATGGTAGGAAGGCAGGCCGGTTCAGTTCAAGTTGCTGGAGTATCTTGGAGTGTTGGAGTGTTCAGCTTCCGGGAGTAAGTAAATTTCACGGCATATATGACCACAGAGTAGATAAGTACACAGAGACGAAATTGCGAGGCGGTTCCTTTGATGTAGGCGTACCCATTCTCTGATTGGCTACGTGAGGCTCTGGGAACGAACTTGTCTGATTCGCTACTGCGTGCTGCGTAATATTCCTTATTGGCTGAACTGCCGACTGGAAAGTAGTTTACCAGGCGCTGATTGGCGAACGGCGTTCTCACATGTAGTTGGTCAGTGACGTCGTTTTGCTGACGTGTGCTGCTGGAGTTCGCTTTATGAGCGGCTTTCACCTTTGTATTCTTAAGTACTAACCTTTGAAATGACCGAAGTTGAAACTACGCGGTTGCAGCATGGCATGTTGCTCCAGTGGACCTCCTAGTGAAGTAAAGGAGATATAGAGCTCTAAATAGGTACGGAAGTGCGTTACCAGCGAGAAATAATATAGCTGAAATGTGAAGCAGCACCATTGAAGATTGTCAGCAGAATTGAGTAGTGCCAGAGAGGAAAGCCTTTTACTTGGACCAAGGGCTGCCCCAACATGAGGGCGTTCTCCAGCCAGTAGCCCACTCTCTCCACTTGTTGACTGTGCTTGGAGTCCTCGATGGCCATGATCACTAAAGCGACCAATCCCAAACCCCGACATAATTCACCGAGTCGGTTAACTAGTGTTTCCGTACCTAATCAGATTCCGTCGTCTTTATCCTCTTCACAACTGTGTGATACAAAACCCAAAGTGTGGCTGGGCTTGCAGATTTCGAGGCTAAGATCTGACAATTTGGGTTGTTATTTCAGATCTGTGGGGACGAAGGATCTGCGCAGCCTGTTTGGAATAACTGTGTAAATATTTAAAATTACACAACGCACTGAGACTTCACCCAGTGACAATGGGAAGAAGTTGGATGGCAGAAGGATAATATGAATGCTGAAAAGTTAGAAGAATGCCATAATCTAAAGAGGAAATAAGTCATAAAATGTTGACACACAGATGATGTTAAACGCAGCTGACTGGATACAAGAAAAATTGGTGAGCTCAGAAATCTGTGAAATTTCACAGTCATTCTTTTATGAAAGCAGAGGTCTGTTGCTGACTGGCTGTGTGATACCACAACTGGAAGCTGTGGTTAGATCTGCATTTTGTTGCATGTTTATTATTAGCTCTAAGTCTTTAAAGGCGTGTTAAAATAAGTCTTGGAGCAATTTCAAAAGTAAAATTAATGTACGGATGTCTGAAGACTTGGCTGTCTCAAAATGAATTCGTGAATATTTCAGGTATTTACTGATGGGCCTCCACATATATACGGAGTACTTAAAAATAGAGAGACCAGACAGTCACTTATTCTGCGTTCTCAAGACGCACACGCCAGTAAAATGGCGTCACTGGCCAGGAACAGTGAATGGGTACGCCCACATAAAAAAAACATCCATGCCATTTCATCCCTGTGTATTTATTTACTCTGTGATCGGGTCTGCATTTTTTGCGTATTGGTCATTGGTTATTTGTCTTCCAGGATGTGACAAGAAAGTCTTGGATCAATTTCAAAAGTAACATATACGTAGGGATATTTGAAGGCTAGGCTGTCCCCAAATGGATTTGTGAATATTTTAGGTGGCTACTGATGGACCTCCAGGTAGGTTTGTAAAATAGTGGGACTGTTTCGGCAATCATATCTCGTTGGGTTAAATTAAAATAAATTAAAAGTACTTCATGGAACAAACACTACAGTGAAAATAACAAAATATATATATATATATATATATATATATATATATTGCCACCGCTTTTTAGCCTTATTAAGACATTGCAAGAGGAAACGCATATAATATCGCAGTCTTCGCCATAAAATCCTAGAACATATGACGTGTGTGCCAAACAGTGAAGTGTAATCATGAAGCCCAGCATTCCTAGTATTCGTGTCTGCTGGTCACAGCGATGTGCTAATTGTTATAATAGTAATGTAAATGCCCGGCTGTGTGGAGACGTTGTGCCACTAACACGGCGCAGTGCCGGTTCGTATTCCAGCGCGCTGCACTCGCTGCTTCTGCAAACAAGTGCTCTAAATCAACAGCCTTCGCTGGGTTAGGGAGTCACGGCGTGGCTGGTCCACCCACTTCCACGAGCGCTGAGCAGTCGACAACCCCCGTGCTCACCAACTGCTCACTCAGCTGTTTCACTTACGCCACGTTCATACAGCAGACTGCTTACGACGTCACCGTCTGCTGCCGCTGCGGCGTAATATGCTGAATCTCCAGGCACCGGTCATGTGACAGATGTTTCCTGCCATCTGATAAAACGCGAATAAAAGTTGCGTGGACAATTTTTTTCGGCTTTATGTTATTGATAAAAAAAAGTATATATCGTTTACAAAAGTTTAAGCGAATTAGTTCAAATATGTAACACTATTTTTTTCTTATAATCGTGTCTTTATATGGACGACAAATTCCAAAATCTGTCTTGAATTTTAAGGTGCGCCCGTTATATTCCGTCCATCCCAACTGCCCACCAGTCAACTGTCACTTTTTTTTATGCTGTGCATTTCCAAATCAAAGATTTATTGTAGGGAAAGTGATTTTTTTTCTGTGTTACAAGACGACATGTACACTGCAAATATATATTTTTTTTGTACTTTTACAATGAAAATCCTTGTAAACCCAGTTCGCTAGAAAATCCTTTGTAGAACTACAATCAGTTTTCTTGTAAAATTGTCAAAACATATAATTGTAATATTACAAATGCTAGGCTTGTATTACAACTTACATTATTGATAAGTGAACAAAACATGATTTTATCCTTCAAGGAAACAAATGTGATGAGTTAATAACAGAGATTAAGGAAAAAAATTATTTTAAAATATAGTTCACAAAAAATAAAAGAACATTATACGTTACCAGCACAAGGACTAGAACCTACATCTCTTGCGTTAATATCCTACAGCCTTAACCATAATACCAAATCTAATTACATAATTTACATTAATTTTTGTACTTAAAATAGAAGTAATTAAAAACTACGAAATAATAGTGAAGTTATTCGGTTAAGAAGAATGCATTTATTTAATTTTACGAGTGCTGTGTGGATATGGAACATTAAAGCCTGGTGCGATATGAGACGAGGCCGTGGTAAGTGGCGGGCTGACTGCATGGATCAGCTGAAGGGGGGAGGGGGGACAGGATTCTGCGCACCACGTGTTGGCATGTGACCGCGCAAGTTGAGGCGCAGAGTGACGCTACTCCCGCCCCGCGCCACGTGACCCTGCGGGAAGTCGCAGTGACTAGTGTGAATAAAATGGAGGCCGTGTGAACCACAAGTATGTTATACGATACACGCCGTGAAGATTGTATCGTGCTCCATAAGCCAGAACCACGAATGTGCGTTTTACAAGTTTTAAGTAAAATGCAATTGAAACTGCAAAGTTTACGTAAAATTAAGGCTTTTCGAACAGTATAATACTGCTGCAGTATAATACTGATATGAAATCCTTCATTTTAAATAGAATTTGAAGCTTTAGTTGAATTTTCTCGAAACTTGTAAAATGCATATTCGTGGTCCTGGCATATGCGGGACGATATGGATCGAAAATGAAGGCAGATAAATTGGAAGATGTAGCAAAGGAGATAGAAATGAACGATGGTAAGTAATATTTTATTGTTTATGTCGTGTTTTATTTTATATTTAGCGTATAAAATTAGTAAAAAATTAACGTACAAAAGCCAATTAAAGCTGTGACCAAGGAGTATTAACTCAATACGATTACCCCGAGACCATAAAATTTAGTTTGATGTGCTTTCACTGCGTCCTAGTGTCATAACGACAGAAAGAGAAAGAAGTTGTTTGTTTCCATTGCAATGTTGCTAGCCAAAAAGTTAGACATAATGGTTTTTAAAAACTTGGTCCAATTTTGTATTCCGGCAATAACATTTAAAAAAGATGTGTTTAGTTAAAAGTGTTGTCTTTCTGGCATTTTGTGAAGGAAATGTATTTTAATACTGGACCGAGTGAAAAACTAAATATTTCATGACTTGAGCAACCTAGCTGTGAGAAAAATCTATTTCGTGTGTGATGAGCACTAAATTAGAAACGTATTTATGCATAACATATCAACAGTGTTGTAAATTATATATGGGACGATGAAATTTCTTTGTATTTTAGTATATGAATATCAGACTATTTTTCGGTTAATGTGTTGTGCACAATTTATTTTTATTAATTACATATTTTGGATTAATTTACGTATTTGTATAAAATACAATATATATAAATCCTTAGTATATCTATATTTATATTATTTATTTAAAAATATTCTTTAACCACATGATTCCCAAAACTAATGTTAATGTATAACAATCTAATACAGAAAACGTTTTACTAAATACCACACATGAAATAATTTTTGTAGACGTTTGAATCGTCCAACGCATCAAATTGTTAGTGCTCCACTCGATTTTACATATAAAATAAAAATTAATCTGTACAATATAATTAAAATGCAAAAGATACAAATATTTTTTAGACCAACTAGCGTATAAACTTGAATAATTTTATATTAATACAATGATAAGAAAAGTCATAAATATGGTGACAAACCTCCCACCATTTGGCTTGTAGTACACATCACTTACACTTTCGCTTATTGTTTTAAGGGTTCAGAGAGACTGCTGGGACTTGATCTTCTATAACTATCTGTATTCTATGGAAGTGACTATCGGTATCCAGTATTTGTAGGTACGGTAACATTTCAGTACTTTCCATGTAAAACATTTTCCTTCTGCCAAGGTACCATTTTGTCGAATTGAAAAAGCTTTCAAATGCTTTTACTCAATTGCAATGCACATAGCTGATGTTGTGGCATATCCTCAGTTATGTCGTCATCACTACGAGTAACTGGGGAATGTATGAAATAGTTGTGCAACACTCAAGCAGCCTTGACAACACTGACCACACTATTAACCTTAATATCAACTGGCGCTCAAAAAACACGAAAACATGACGCATGTACACCAAAAGCGCATTCGACTGGTTGGCACGCTCACGGCAGTCTATAATTGAACACTTTGTTGCAATTGTCACTAACACTACGTCTTGAACAGGCCCTCATCAAATTCTCGGACAGCGGGAACGCCTCATCACCTACAAGGACGTGCGGCATCGGATCTTCGCTCGGAGGCTGCAGTGCAGGAGCTGGAAGATGTTAAGTGCTTTTCGTAATTCGTTTTGCGACAACGCTTGTGAAAAAATCTTCCCGTTACTGAACCGTTCATTTGATCCTACATCAATTACGATGCATTTGTAGTTTGAATCAACAATACCCATTAACACCACGGAAAATGTATATTTATAATTGAAATAGGAGGATCCAGTCTTGCCAGGTTTTCTCATCACAACATGCTTCCCGTCAATTGCGCCTGTGAAATGTGGAAAATGCTATCTTTCTTGGAAATCCATCGCGATTGATTTCCACTGTTATTCTGTAGGGTCCGGTAAATACACAGGTTGTAGATGTGTCCATATAGCTTTTGACACTTCTAACACAATGTTCGAGACTGTCCGATCACACGTTCTGTAGCTGTATGCAATACCCTTGCAGCTGTTTCCTGAGGCGAAGTATATGTAATAAGAAATAGCCAAATTAATTCACGAATGAACTGAGCGGTCACAATAGGTGTTAAATGTTAACCTTATTTCGTTATGTTTGATGTGGTAATATGTGTTAATTAAAATGTTTTTACACATTATAGATTTCTCGCGGGTCTACGATAAACCATGAATAAACAGTTCTATAGATATTACCTAATTAAAATAACCTAAGTAATAAATGTAATGTTATTTGTACACATTGTATAATTTCGATACGTAATCATTACTATTTCCATATGATTTGTTGCAGGTGCAGAAGCAAAGGCACTTTGGGAGAAGCTGAGACATTCCTCACGAGATGCGCTCAGAAGGCAAAAGAAATGTATGAAAAGTGGAGCCGCGACTGAAACGGCAAACTGTGGAGGTCTCAAAAGGCAACGGGCTTTCTACAGCCTTACATGTCCAATAGGCGACGTGATGGCCTTCTAAACGACGACATCGATAGTCAAGACGCAATTCAAACTAGTGAAGATATTGGCTCTGAAGATGCACTTCAAGAAGAACCGAACATGGAGCATGACCACGACACTGAGGGAGGTGAAGTACCCGAGGTACCTCCTGAACTTCCACCGCCTGTGAGACCAACAAACAAAGTAAAAACAGACCATGTTGCTGCCTTACTTACTCTGAGCATGGCGAAACGGGAAGATCGATCTTGAGTAAGAGAGGAATAATGACGAAGGCTGTTGGATGAAAGGAAAACAAGTGTGAAGTTGATAGACGTGATCCTTTGTATCACTTCTTCATGTTTCAGGGGGAAAAGAAAACCTCCTTCATCGCAGCATATTGTTTACAACCATATTTATCATGCTGTCATACAAAAAGAGGCCACATTACTGAGTATTCCTTCAATGTATGAGCCCAACACACTTAAAAACCAACCACATTTCCAAATGACTCCATTATGCACTGATTCATCACATCATCATTCAAACAGTCCGTCTGGCAGCAGCTCTTCAACTCCAGCCCACTCTCCATATTCGTACAGTTCACACTCGCAACCATTGGATACTATAGGAGCCAACGAAAATACATCTGGAGCTACAGCCAATCAGCTTGTTTTATCAACTTTCCCGATGATTTATATAGATAATGATATTTCTTGCTATGTCAAATGCCTGCGTTCTGATCTTTTTTTTAAACTTTCAAAATGCACATGAAACTAAATTAATTATTTTGTGTAAACGCAAGTCGTTTCCTAGTTCGTAACACACATACATTTAATATTCTTGTCTTATATATAAATATAAATGTAAAATAACTCACCTTGAAAACCCAGCTAGTTTTCCTTCGGTTCCGACGGGCCCTGTAGCATTGTATCCTACGGCGTCTATTAATTTGTGATCTCGTGCACTTCTTTAAACTGTTCACGATTGAACCGAAAATAGTTAGTAAACTTTTCGTCACTGAATTCCCTTGTTAATGCGGATTCACCAAGTGTCTTTCATTTTTTCATTTAAAGACACCTCTTCGCTTTTTTTACGCATTGTTGCGTACATTAATTTCGGCCTCATACTCGTCGTCAGAATCCGAATATGAACTTTAAGTCAATCAAACGGTCAGAGCTACATCACTAGCCATAGCCATGTTACTTGAAGCACTAACACGTCACATCTGTGCACAGCGTCTTCCAACTGCGATCCAACTTGCGTTCAGGCGTACTAGTAGTTTATTTCACACGCTGCTTCACCCAGCGCCACCCGGCGTCACCGTATGTCAACCAGCGTCTCCATTTTGGACCACACCTAGCAGTTAATAAGTAATAGCGTCACGTGTTCTAAAATTGTTGTGGTTGGTTTATATTAATTTTTTTAGTGTTTTACGTTATTCATACTTGCAATACATTTCTATTTACATCACCCCTAGTTTTCGCAGAAACAATTATATTTGGTGTTTTGTTGTTGAGTGTACTTCATTTTGCTTGAACTCGTGGATACGGGTCAGTATAGTCTAAGCATTTCTTGAGGTCTATTACAAACACAGCTCTTGTAGTTTTGCATTCGTGTAATTTTTCAAGCGAAATGTTTGTACTGTTACAAATATTTGTAAAATTACAAACATTTTCTCAGTAAAAATTACGAAAATCCTTTACAGTGTAATAAAGTGTATTTGTGGCACAGTCACTCGTGACCTCTTCTGAAGGTAATGTAACACTGAGTATTTTCATACTCATAGAAATACTGTTATCTAAAACACTATTTTACTTGTAATTGTTGTAGTTCAGACTAGCGAGCTTCTGCCACAACCCATTATGTCATTTCAGGTAGTAAGAGTAGTGATATCAATTTTTAATCAATTAATACATACCTTAAATAGTGATTTTCAACAGTGATATTCAACAGTTTTTATTTCCCAAAATGTCTGTAGTTAGGAAATTAAATACACATACATAATCCAGTCTAAAAACTTTGTCATTTTCCTAGTTGTGGATAATTAGAGACAAACAAATGTCAACGAGTATTTCCACAATCGTTATCTTTCCTTTACAACAAATACAGGCGACTTTTTTAACACAACAAATTACAATTTCCGCGAAAAGCATGTTACGAGAGACTTAAAAGTTCAAATTATGATAGCTTTCATGCATTATAATTTGCCATATTTTATCCTTGTGCTTTGGTACAGGTATATTCATATGATTAGCAACGCCATTTTATCTGTAGATTACCGAAGACTTCTAGAATAGGAAATCATCACGTAGGACGTGTCTGCCAGTTTTCAAGTTTAAAATTCTTCTAGGCTCCCTCCAACAAAAAACTACTCTTTAATTAATTTCTAGAATATGATTTATGATGTTGCACTATATGGCAAGACCACAGAGTACTTAAGAATACACAGGTGAAAAAGCAACTTATGACGTGAACTCGAGCCACACACGCCAACAAAATGGCGTCACCAGCCAGCAAAATGTTGGAACGCCGTTCGCTAACCTGGGAGGCCACGTTGGTGTATTAGTTAGATTACTCGCCTCCCACCTGGGCGATCCGAGTTCGATTACCTGTGGGGTCGCTCCCGGATTTTAGAATGTGGGAATCGTGCCGGAAGATGCTGTTGTTCGGAGGGTTTTCTCGGGGATCTCCCGTTTCCCCTCCCTTTCATTCCGGCGCTGCTCCATACTCACTTCGCTTCACCCTCATCGGCTCTCAAGACCTCGCTGTTAAAAAAAACCGCCTAAATCTCTTCACTCACTCACGCTAATCAGCGCCTAGTACCTACACCACTCGCCAGCCGGCGGCCCAGCCAATAAGGAACCTTTCGCAGCACGTAGTAACCAATCAGACACAAGGTCCGTTTCCAGAGCTTCTCACAGCTCATGAGAGAAGGGGCATATATCTACTCTATGCGGCAAGATATTAGTACGGAAGTTACATGTATTGGGAACTAGGGTGGTTCAGTCGGTCATGTTAAGAATCAATCACGGCCCTCTTCACCCTTTCTTCGAGCATCCCCGAGCTCGATTCCTGTAATCCTTATCCTGAGTTCGTGATTCCATTTTTTACCGGCATCAGTCCAGACGAAAACCAGGATGATTCCGTTTATTCACGAACTCGCCTCTGTCCCGTCGGCGTATAACCTCCTCTCACTGCGCACAAACAGTCCTGCCAACAGTTACGTGCTCGCCTCTGTCCCGTCGGCGTATAACCTCCTCTCACTGCGCACAAACAGTCCTGCCAACAGTTACGTGTTTCTTCTCCGTCGTCGTGCCAGAGTCCTCGTGAATTGCACAATTGCAGTCATCTGTGTCCCTCTGCGACACTGGTAACTGCAAATGAGTGTACAGTTTTGTTGCTATTGCGCGTCCCTTGTGGAGCGCGATGTCCCTTGCTGACCTTGACAAGCCGCGCACATCTCGTCTGTCCGTATGTCATCACACCACATTATATTACATTAGATTATTAAGGTGGCCGTCTTCCTGCAGTTGGAGTGGATTATGAGTGGAGAGATTTGGGCGGCTTTTATAATCGATATCTTGAGAGCCGATGATGGTGAAACTTGATGAGTATGGAGCAGCGCCGGAATG
>NQII01000568.1:296977-331549 GCA_002778355.1 Clitarchus hookeri
GACAATCCAGGAGGGATCCCGCTGGGAATTGAACCCGGTTCACCTAGGTGGGAGGCGAGTAGTCTGGCCACTACACCACCGCAGCCCCCTCTTCCTGGAGTAGTTTTGCATTGTTTATGCATTGGTGGAAACAGAGTACGTGCGAGTACAGAGGTGTAAAAGCCGCTTGTGGCATGAACTTCGGTGACACGAGCTAGCAAAATGATGTCACTGGCCAGCAACATGCCGAAACGCCGTTCGTCAATCAGAGCCTGGTAACCTACTTGCCAGCCGGCAGCGTAGCAATAAGGCACATTTCGCAGTGTGCAGTAACCGGTCAGACACAAGGCCCGTTCCCAGAGCCTCGGGCAGCCAATTAGAGAATGGGTATGCCCACACCAAAGGAACCGCGATGCCATTTCGTGTCTATATTTATCTACTCCTTCGCATAGACGCGAGAGAACGCTAGGGCCGACCACGGTATGTGCATAAAATGCCCCACTGCCTCAGTGCGCACGCAATACAGTAAATTGGCGTGCAAGGGAACGACATTGGGAATTAAAGTTTATAGTCAGTCCTTAAGCCCATTGCCAAGTCTCTTAAACAAGTTTTGCGTACATTCAGTTATATGTTATTCACGGTAAAGTGAGAACTTTTGAAAGCCCTCTTATTTGGAATAANAGAACTTTTGAAAGCCCTCTTATTTGGAATAATATTCAATAAATATATTTTATTTTAGCCCTTAGACGTTGACTCCGGTTACGGTCGATCATACACACGGTGTTTATTACTTACATGGAAATATTTATTTAAAAAGGTGCTTAAAGGAAAAAAATGGCAAAAAGGAAAAATAAACTAATGCCTCAGAATTGCTCACTTTATCGTGAACAGCCTATAGCTTCTTTTTAAAGATACTGTAGTTTGTGCCGTGTTTGACTGTGATGAAAGGCTCTGAAAAATTTATTGCAATTCACACAGTTACTCAAAAAAAAAAATTATTCGCGAGTCGGAGTGTGTGTTCTTTTCGCGAGAAAACAGACTGCAAATTATTTCAGAAGGTTTCCTCTAAACACGTGTTTAAAAAAATGCTGCAGCGCAGTTCACGTAAACGTTATCGAATACGTTCACGTAAACGTTAGTCGTATTCGATAAGTTTATGGAGGCCCTTACATTAAAACCAAGGGAGGGTAGTCCTCATGTTTTTACTAACTTTCTGGGAAAATATGTCATTACGTTGAAAGATAATATGATAAATAAAAGCAACAGTTTGAGAGAATATTTGTTTACAAAGTTTGTAAAAATCCTTTATGTAGTATTGTCCTTTCTTACACTTTCTATGTTGACTCTCAAAAACCTGTGGGCGCATGTCATAGACGCACATGTACACGCACACTTAACAATCAGTTTGAATAAGTAATTGAATTCTGAAAAAATTGTAAAATACTTTTTTTTATAATAAATATATTATTATAGTATTTAATTTTTTCGTTGCATTTTTTGTTGTAAGATGCAAAGTTTCGAATTTATTAAAATTTTAAATATTTTTCTGAGACAAATCCCGGAAAAACACCAAGTAGTTTTTACAGAATTTGGTGAATTTTCCTGCGAGTTTTGATGCTTGAAAAGCTGTTCTTGCAACTTGTCCATTGTTTTTCCATATATTTCCTGGACAAACGGCGTGGCTGTGTATGTTTTGGTTTTTCGTTGTTACTTATTTAACCTTTTCTTTAAATTTCCTTTGACTTTCCTCGACTATGGGCACGGTTTTGTATCAATTTTTTATTGTTGTTTATTAAATGGCGGTAATCTGTTTGGAAGGCTGTTAGCATACAAAACTTCACCAAACCCTAAATCTTACAAACGGCACTCACATCCATGCCGTGCTCGGGATTCTAATCCAGGATTCCTTGCAGCATAAGCCGGTGCCCCCCTCAGTGACGCCGCGCAGGTCGGCTGATATATACTAGTTTTCTCATAAGCCAATTTAAGTTCACAAATCTTGAAACAAGAGTNTTCTCATAAGCCAATTTAAGTTCACCAGTCTTGAAACAAGAGTCGAAAAAATATATTTTTTAGGGATTTCTTTAAAGTTGAATGTATTTTGCTCGTGTTCGATTGAATTACTTTTACTACCCGGCTTTAAACACAGAAATATTTTTCTCCGCAATTGGGAGAAATTTGGCTTAAACCTTGCCCAAAATATATTCTGTTGGCAAAAATATTTCCACGTTTTAATGGTTTGCTGAAAGTATATTTCTGAGGTATGCGACCATTGTAATAGGGTCCGTTTTATTCCGTGAACTTCAGTGGCAAGGATAAGTGAAATTGCAACATATTTATGTTCCTGAAAGTTGTAAAGTTTGATGTTATAGATGCATGGCTACTAAAAACAGGGCTTATGGCTCAGTGTGTCAACACGATTGGGAAGGTGTTAGCTCGAAATCCTACTTTGGGCACCGGTGACGGACTTTTTAAGCTGTATTATACTTTAATTTACTATGCAAATAATTCACTTGGTAGCATGCCTAGAGGCTGTTCACGGTAAAGTGAGCAATTTTGTAATCAACCTATTAAGAAGGTCACTGCCACCTTCCGGCGTAAGGCACACTGACTGGCATGCGCCCCGTAAAGTTGGCAACGACTGAGGGAAAGTAGTCCGACGTCTTAGCATTGAAATAAAAGTACTACGTAAAAATTTGTGAATACTTGATTTATTAATTTTAGTTTCTGCGTTTTCTTAATACTTATAAGGGCAAAAATGAGCAAATTTGTAAAATATTTACCTTACCATGAATTTCCCTATTTCACTTGACCGACGCATGAATAAAGTGGTCAGGCTAACAGTTGCGTTAGTTTCACATACAGCGGAAGAATACAACATGTGCATACAAGTGAATCTTAAGTAGGGCTTTCAAAGTGCTTACTTTACCGTGAACAGCCTTTCGCATGATGTTAAATAACTCTCAGAAACAACTGATAAGCCCTGCTAGAGAGCACACTAGTCTTCGTCATGTTTGAGGTTTGCTGGTTGAATTGATTTTGACTTGGCAGTGCAAGCCTGTCAGATCGGCTTGAATCAAACTTACAAGTGTGTCGCCGCAAGCTTGCAGAAAGTTTCATAAGCCCAGCTGTTGCGAGAGAGCAAGTGTGGAGCGAAACAATGGAGTGGAGTGGAGAGGTTTGTGCAGCACTTAAAATCGGCGTCTTGAGAGCCGATGAGGGCAAAGTGAGGTGAGTATGGAGCAACACCGGAATGCAAGGGGGGTAGAAATGGGAGATCTCCGAGAAAACCTGCCGACCAACGGCATCATCCAGCAAGATTTCCACACACAAAAATCCGGGAGTGACCCCGTCGGTGGAGCGAAATAAGATTATTGAGTCAAGTTTACCACAAGTTTGCTAACTTGAAAGTGTTACTTTGCTGCAGGCTGAGTGCATGTTTGGTCTGCTGTTTGTTGACGTGTTGATGAAGGTTGATGTACGTCTACCCTTTTCTTTGTAACTCGTGCCTGATCTTGGACAGCATGCAGTTCAGAAGTCGAGGGTGGGCGGCGAGAACCACTGAGCACATAAAGGATTTAGAAATGCAACACCCATGCTGTGGTACATCTAACGCCATCTTTAGTTTCATTAGTATCCAACCGTCTGCTTCGTTTTGGCGTTTGCTTGATAAAGCCCTAGAGGTTAACTTCAGTTGTGCAGGTCGGTTGATTACTACTTGTCTGTGATCAGATTTAGAACGTTTTCCATCAGTTCATTGTATTTGTTTTTACAATAATTTCTATTGCGTATAAACTTTTCTTGCTTCATTATTGTTTGGCACGATTACTGTCTTCACCAAATCCTCCTAGTGTCAACTTTGATGAAAAACTGTTGCAGTTGAGATGACAAGAGTCTCTCACANCTTGCTTCATTATTGTTTGGCACGATTACTGTCTTCACCAAATCCTCCTAGTGTCAACTTTGATGAAAAACTGTTGGAGTTGAGATAACAAGAGTCTCTCACGTGTAATTAAANTGACAAGAGTCTCTCACAAGGAAGATGTATTTCAACACATTTCTGGGGCGTCGCAAAAAAGCTAACTTTATCACTCAATAAGTCATATCACTATCTTCTGTATGTGCAATGCTATTCTTTTACTTCTGTTCTCCAACTTCAAACAATAAAAATTTCGAAGCTGTCAGGACACTTACTTTCAGGACCGGTTGTAGTTGCAAAAGCTATGTTTTGGTGTTTCGTAACTCCGTGTTAACCACAGTCTGTTCCCATAATAAATTTAATGATTTTCATATCTTTGCTCCGATTTAATTTTTTTTTGTGTAGGCTACATAGTATTTTGCTGAAAGACGATCATAAAGTTGGTGTACCGGGGAAAATTAAGACGTGTTTATTAGCATATGAAGTATTGGATTTTATTTTATAATTGACGAGATGTAGTAATCGAGTAACAACATTAAACGCCATGGTCCTCCTGACTGCGTGTTGATAGCTTTTTTATTTTACAGCGCGAAATTTTAGGTTGCGNAGGAAGATGTATTTCAACACATTTCTGGGGCGTCGCAAAAAAGCTAACTTTATCACTCAATAAGTCATATCACTATATTCTGTATGTTCAATGCTATTCTTTTACTTCTGTTCTCCAACTTCAAACAATAAAAATTTCGAAGCTGTCAGGACACTTACTTTTAGGACCGGTTGTAGTTGCAAAAGCTATGTTTTGGTGTTTCGTAACCCCGTGTTAACCACAGTCTGTTCCCATAAGAAATTTAATGATTTTCATATCTTTGCTCCGATTTAATTTTTTTTTGTGTAGGCTACATAGTATTTTGCTGAAAGACGATCATAAAGTTGGTGTACCGGGGAAAATTAAGACGTTTTTATTAGCATATGAAGTATTGGATTATGTTTTATAATTGAAGAGATGTAGTAATCGAGTAACAACATTAGACGCCATGGTCCTCCTGACTGCGTGTTGATAGCTTTTTTATTTTACAGCGCGAAATTTGATGTTGTGCCGCTAACCCTGGCACACTTTAAAAACCGCTTTCAAGCATTTACGCACTGGTTAGACAATAAACCCAAGCACGTANGCCGCTAACCCTGGCACACTTTAAAAACCGCTTTCAAGCATTTACGCACTGGTTAGACAATAAACCCAAGCACGTATCTTTTGTAATCGACGACACCAGCCGCATTTGCTTCTGCTTCGTCCAACTCAGGCTAAATGGCTAAAACCCGTTATATTAACTATACAGCAGGCCGATGCACGCGGCAGCTTACGTAACTGTTGTATCGCTGTATTATCACAGCCTCACCGGAGATATTTTGCCGGTGGAAACTCACAAGAAAGAGAACGATGAGGGCGACAGTGTCTCACTCATCCAGTACCCCATCGCCTTTACGCACAAAGCATTAAATGGGCGTTCGGTCATACAGTAGTTAAAAATACGAAGGTATTGGCGTATTATATTTAATACATAAAGTTATTTATTAAGTGTATTATAAATATAGATATATATTTATATTTAAATATCACTGCAGCTTAACACATTTTATGCTTCTATTTAAAGCTTAATTATTAAGGTATACTCCACTATCTTTAGTTTAGAGCTGTGTTCAATGATGCTTTAAATGTTAGTGGGAAGGTTTTCATTTTATATCTTTCGTTTTTGCTTCATATCTGCGAAGTGAATCCTGCTCTGAGTTCTGTGAGGCTACTTCATTGTTTCATTCATGTTTCCGTGGCGACGTGAATACGACGGGTGACAGGCTATCACAATGCGGCCACGTAATACTTTAAGAGTCCTGAATTTTTCCAAGGTTTGATTNAATACGACGGGTGACAGGCTATCACAATGCGGCCACGTAATACTTTAAGAGTCCTGAATTTTTCCAAGGTTTGATTTTTTTTTTTAAGTGAAAAACTCGCGAATATACTATAGGACTTATTTTTCATGCTTGACGCGTGAAAGAGCTGGTGCACAAGGGGCGACTCAGGCACGCGAATCGTATGCCTCGTGCCTCCACGCGCAAAGCACAGACATAGAATAGATAAGTACACAGAGGCGAAACGTCTTTGCGGTTCAATCGATGTGGACGTTCACATTCTCTGGTCGGCTACGTGAGGCTCTGGAAATGGGCATTGCGCCTGATTGGCTACTGCGTGATGCTAAAGGTTCCATATTAGCCGGACTTCTAGCTGGCTTTGATTGGCATGTAACTTGCCAGAAACGTCATTTTGCTGGTGTGTGTGGCTCGAGTTCACCGAATAATTGACTGCTTTATCTCTTCATATTTACATTATGTGTGGCATTGAACTGGTTTGCTGTCGTTACCCAGGCAACGTACCTTTTAATTTTAGTGTGTAATAATAAAAGTGAATGCGAGGGGCGTGTAGTATGTAATTGAGTGAATAAGTGAGATTTGGGAGGTTCTTAACAGAGAGGTTTTGAGATCCGATGAGAGTGATTGAGGTGAATATAGAGCAGCGCTGGAATGAGAGGGCAGGAGTTCCCCAAGGGCATCGTCCGGCACGATTCCCACATGCGAAAATCCGGGAGCGATCCGGCCAGGGATTGAACCCCGGCCGGATCGCAGGCTAACCTCTCAGTCACCGCGGCCCCAGGTGAGTATGGAGCAGCACCGGAATGAAAGGGCGGGGAGAATCCCCGAGAAAACTCGCCGACAAGTGGCATCGTCCGGCATTTTTCCTACATGTGAAAATCTAGGAGTGACCCTTCCGGGAATCGAACCTGGTTCTCCTAGGTGAGAGGCGAGTAGTCTGACCACTACACCACCGCTGCCTCAGCATGTATGTAACCATTCATACCTAAATTTGATTGCGTAAACTTTCGTTTGGGTTATTTTCGCTTGAAAATAGAAAACACATGATATAAATACGGAAATAGAATACAAAAGCGTCAACCAGCTTTACTGATATTTACAATGCATCGTCACATATTTCAGTATTCGTTTCTCCGGTGCCTTACAAGCGCCACTTGACTTCGGCGTGGCAAACGTTAAAAGCTATAATTCTACGTCTTACGAATACATTTATGAAGGCGACAGGTGATGAGACTTCTTGGGTACAGCGGCTTTGAGCCACTTGATAACCATCTCCAGTTTCTGCTATTTCCGAGTAACGCCGGTGAGCTGCGGAGCCCGGCAGGTGAGAAGTACTCGCACTGCACCACAACACCCCACCGAGGACTTTCCCAGTTTCACTATGATGTAAACTTGCAAGATGCATGCACGTATGCACTTTGTGCCTAGTAGTGCGATGCAAGTCCCATATTTTTTAATGTTCTCGCCCCTTATCGTAAGAGTGTTGTGGGATGTATTGCCGTGTGCAGATTGTTTGTCAGCAGAAAATTTGAGACACGCGCATGTTATTGCCTACCGGNGAGCTGGCCTCGGGCCGTCCACTCTTCATGAGCGTGACGTGGTGTTGTGGCCACCGAGGACTTTCCCAGTTTCACAGTGATGTAAACTTGCAAGATGCATGCATGTATGCACTTCGTGCCTAGTAGTGCGATGCAAGTCCCATATTTTTAACTGTTCTCGCCCCTTATCGTAAGAGAGTTGTGGGATGTATTGCCGTGTGCAGATTGTTTGTCAGCAGAAAATTTGAGACACGCGCATGTTATTGCCTACCGGACAAGGTTAACTTAAGTGCGGAGGGAGAAACAGACGATATAAAAAATGGATGGTGGGGGCACGTCGAGAAAACACCAAACTATGATGTGCTCGCAACACAACCCATATANACGATATAAAAAATGGATGGTGGGGGCACGTCGAGAAAACACCAAACTATGATGTGCTCGCAACACAACCCATATGATGATTCCCGGCCTGAAGCGGTCTGAAAGCGAAATGGAGACCTCAAGATGTTATAGGCTGAGGGATATCCTTTGAAACAACAGGATCATAATTGGTTTCTTAAAAAAAAAAAAAAAAAAAACAAGCTTTCGCTGGGGAAGTCAATTTTATTGGCGATTTATAGACGTCCACCCTAATTTTAAAATTATTTGAAATATACAATATCAGCATTTATTACTTGCCAGAATTTTGTGTTTAACGATTATGCGCAGAAAGAATTGAGACGACGAACTGGGATCTGAGCCACGTGAACAGACAGCTATGTGCTGAGAGAATTTTGACTTTGGCCAGGCGTTGGGCTGAGCTGACGTCTCAGCTCTATTGCGGCCACCGAGAACTCATTATTCATTAGTCTCATATTTTGTTTTAACTCTTTTTNAGCTGACGTCTCAGCTCTATTGCGGCCACCGAGAACTCATTATTCATTAGTCTCATATTTTGTTTTAACTCTTTTTAACAATAACATATTATTCCTTAGCTTATAATTCTATTTCTGTAAATTTAGAGAACCAGAAATTGCACAGATTCATTTAGTAGGGGCCTACCATGCTTTGATCTTTGGTATTTAGCCACAATTTACATGACACACCGTGGAGGATTCCGAGCTAGTAAAAAAAAATTATATTAACAGGGTGATTGATTCACGTAAAAATGGCCATACGACAAAAGTACGTCTCACTATAGCAGCCACCGTTGATCAAACGTAAGTCTGTGAAGTCTGGCGTACTGGCAGATAAATTCGCGAATTTTCGGATGGATATAGA
The DNA here is from genome assembly GCA_002778355.1 of Clitarchus hookeri. Taxonomy (NCBI): domain Eukaryota; kingdom Metazoa; phylum Arthropoda; class Insecta; order Phasmatodea; family Phasmatidae; genus Clitarchus; species Clitarchus hookeri. The sequence goes on from NQII01000568.1 coordinate 305,603, forward strand.
TGTGTGTATGTGTGTATACATATTTATACACACGAAATGTTAGTGTTTTTTAGTATACTAAACCATGTTTCTCTTTCTCTGTTGCAGGTATGGTGGTCAACTTCAGANAAAAGTACGTCTCACTATAGCAGCCACCGTTGATCAAACGTAAGTCTGTGAAGTCTGGCGTACTGGCAGATAAATTCGCGAATTTTCGGATGGATATAGATGTGTGTATGTGTGTATACATATTTATACATACGAAATGTTAGTGTTTTTTAGTATACTAAACCATGTTTCTCTTTCTCTGTTGCAGGTATGGTGGTCAACTTCAGANACGAAATGTTAGTGTTTTTTAGTATACTAAACCATGTTTCTCTTTCTCTGTTGCAGGTATGGTGGTCAACTTCAGATATCGAGCTTCGTGAAGTAGTTTCATAAAGGGAATGAAGAGTGAATGGTTGTATACAGAAAAATCAACTGACCTGGTATTTATGGACACGCCTAACAGCCTCTTTTATTGCGTATTGATTTAAAAATTTTATTTGCGGTTATTATTGCTTACAATGTTAGGAGGGTAATTAAATAATTATGAAATAACTCGTACACCCTGACTGTACTTTAAATTTGTGTATGGGAATATTAACATATTCAGAGTAAGCGTTCACAATCGTGTGCATGTTACACTGCAAGGCTTAGTGTCCAAAGATTTTCCTGTGGTAACTTGTTTCTGATTTGTAAACCGCGCTACCGATCTAAGTTGAGCTCATAGTTTATATCACTATAGGCGAACACATAGTCTAAGCTCACTTGTTGCAATAACGAGACGAGTGCTGTGTTACCTGAAGTACGGCAAACTTTGAAAAATATATTATTTCCAAAACATCTGAAACCACAAAACAACGTAAATTTCAAAGTGCTAAACTGCTGACATCAAATTAATCTTATTGACAATTCCTTTGCGAACTAATGCCCTCCATGCGGCCATCGTGGATCTATCTAACACACGATTGAAAACGTTACACGTACCCATTAATTACCTGGAATTCAAACCCAGCCAGAATTTCGTGACCTGAAGGTATTCCATAACATCATTCTAGAGACTCATTTTTCGAATTCATGTGTACTGTAAATTAGCAAGTCCGTAGAGAAAACTAATTAATTACGTATTTTGAAAGAAAAAAAAAGTGAAGTTATACTTTTTTTGCCGCGTTGAGGGTAAAAGTTTAATGTGCAACGGAGGTAGCGCGCGCACAGTGTAACGAAATTCGACAGTGAACGTGGTATGGGTATGATCCAACACTGAAATACAAATTGTTATATTTGCTGAGTAACAGAGCTTAAGGTTATTATTTCTCACACTTAGGTTTTTGAAGTTATACTTATTTTGGCGTGTGTCTTTCTTCGGTCATTTTATCGTTTTCCTACTTACATAAATTATTTGCAAACGTAATAAAATTTTATTTTAGTCACGCCAAAAAAGTATAACTTCTAACGCGCGTACATAAATACACGTACCCATGTTTTTTTTAAANTTTTATTTTAGTCACGCCAAAAAAGTATAACTTCTAACGCGCGTACATAAATACACGTACCCATGTTTTTTTTAAATACTTTTTTACCAATTTGACTGTGCTGAAGTTTTACGCCCTTAAATTATCAGTTAGTCTTAGACAGTGATATTTNAATACTTTTTTACCAATTTGACTGTGCTGAAGTTTTACGCCCTTAAATTATCAGTTAGTCTTAGACAGTGATATTTCATACATTTAATTTTCCTACTTCAATTTTTTTGGGCTTTGTATCCATTCAGTATTTTAAGGTATACCAAAAATATTGAAAACCTCACGACTCTTGCTGTAAGCCGTGCGACAGTTTATAAGTAATGGAAAAGAGGTGGGTAACGAAAAATTAATCATTTTCGATTTATTTCTAAATGCAATGCAAATGTTTTAGAGCGTGTTATGAAGTTATCAGGCCTTAGCTAGACGGACTGCCTAATCACACCTTCAAACATTGAACCAGGGCACGAGCGTGATTGTAGTAATACCTCGCGAAAGGTAGTTGCAGAAATCCCCTCCACCGGACAGTAAATGGGAACGAAAATATTAAACAACGCGCCTTATATAGACCAACGTAACACTGGGAGCGGCGTCTTTTGTCATCAGGGCAGCGGACCAAAAAGACGTGGAGATGGGTGTGTCCGGCCATAGTTATACCGTTTCCTACAATCAACCTCCGTAACATGAAAAAGGTGGGGACTTTCCAATTATATTGTAATAGTAGTACTTTGCAGTAATTAAACTTTATATAATTAATTAGCACCTTGGTATTAAATTTAATCTCCCCCGATCAATAATCCCTTAAAAAGTTATTGTATAATTTTTATTTTCAATAAACCTCATCTAATACTTTTGTGATTTACCAAATAATGACTCATTATATAGCTACGCCCATAGCCCCTTTCAGGTATGAATTTACATAAAATATAATAGCATAACAAGTGTTATATTGCGATCAAATAATTTAGATTACCACTTGACGCATGGCATAGAGTGGCGCTGTCACCCCCCCCCCCCCCCCCCCCCCCCCCCCCCCCCCCCCCCCCCCCCCCCCCCNNAGCTTAAACCAGTGTAGAGAGACACGTGTCGATCGTAATCACTGCAGAAAAAGGTCAAGCCGAGGAAGACGCGTGTCAGGCCTTACATGTGTCGCTGCCACGCAAGCTTCCTCCCACCCTCCTCTCCTCCCTCTACCAAAGCCCAGTAAAATTTGTAAATGCCGCAAAATCATGAGATAGTCATGTGTATTTTGCCTGAAGTCAGAAAACACGCACCGCGGAAGAAATAGCTGACAAGCTGGAAAGTGGTGCCACCTTCCCCCCTCCCCAACCTTCAGGGAACCATGGCATGTTTTTGAAGTGCATGGTTCTGCTTCCTCTCACCTCCCCCCTCGTCCCAACAAGAGGACATATGCAGGAAATTAGGGAGGGAGGCTAGAAAGAATATAAGCCTCTTTGCTGGGAGGGTGGTAACAGTCAGAAGATTACTGCACAGAGAGCACGAGCAGATCAGTTGAATATCGATGCGCAGAGAGGTTAGTTCGATATCAGTGGACAGTTGAAAATCAGTCTCGCCGAGTGCGGCCGGGGGAGATCGGACCCCTGGCCACATCCATCAGCCGAAGCAACGAGCAGCTGGTGATGCGGAAGTTCGGTACCACCACACTGGGATGTGCAGATAGTAAGTCGCGACATTAAGGGGTCAGCCAAATCGTGACGCGAGATGCGAAACGCGAGACGGAGGGCCGATTCAGAGACAGTAACCAGAGTCACGTCGGACGTATAGTTTCACCACGTTGGGACGCGAGTTAGCCAGCCAGTTACTGAATAAGTCAGTCAGTTTCCAGTCAGTCAGTTGCAACGCACCGAGAAGGCGGAGTCGAGTGGTGAACTTCACCGAGAAGTGCCATGTCGAGCTAGTGGGATTGTTCATTGCAGCCCGTAGCCGCGAAAGACGGGTGGGGCCCACGGGGCCCCTCGCCGGGACATGGTAGGGTAGTAAGCAGTCAGTTACTACCCTATGCCGAGAACGGGAGCGAGTGGTTGGCCCCACCGAGGGGCGCCACGTTGAGAGGAAGCCAGCTGCGTGCAACAAGCCAACCACAGAGGGCCTTAACAGGGCCATCCAGCTCGCCAGACCCATCAACTGCCAGAACAACTACCACACAACATGTGCAGATATGTAACCCCGTCGTCACTCAGGGACCTGTCCTGACACCTAATGCCCCTACAGCATCGGAATCGTAGCCCGAACATGGTAACCAGCCCTTCAGGCCTTGAACTCGCAGGGCGTTAAAGTATGTGTAAATTCCCACAACAGTGCTGGGAATGTATAAGCAAATTCCCGTTCAATAAACCTGTTCCAATCTAAGAAGTCGTGACGAAGTCATTGTGTGATATACCCTCAACCTTCAAGGCATCTTTTAGTCTGTGCCTGGAGGAATTAACACCGACCCTATGAACCACCCTATGAAGCACCACACTTGAGATGAATCNTCTTTTAGTCTGTGCCTGGAGGAATTAACACCGACCCTATGAACCACCCTATGAAGCACCACACTTGAGATGAATGTATGTACTATCTAGGACTCGCATTGAACGAATTCCACTGGCTTTACGTAAGTGTAAATGTCGCTTCGATTCTGGGAAAACCAAAAATTAACTTGGTGTGATTGTTTAACAGTTGTAATTGTTTCACATCTTTCTGTTTGATTCATTAAGATCTACTATTTTATCTTGATTCCTCATTAAAATGATATATACATATGTGTCACCATGCACCTTAAAATTTGCAGGTAAATTTCAGAAAACTAAAGTATATAATTGTAATCGTTCTAGTGAATCTCAGACATACATACTGAACTCATAACGCTAAATAAATACAAATTGTAAATTCGCTAGTTCAATGATCTGGCAGGCTATATTTCACAGTCGTCTCACGGAGTAGTTTAATAATAGAGAGGCGAAATAGTTCCGTATTCCGTGAACTTCTGCCGCACACGCCAACAGAATGGTGTGACTAGCTAACAACAAGTCTGAACGCCGTTCGCCAAACAGTGCTTGGTAACCTAATTGCCAGTCGGCAGCCTAGCCAATACGATCACTTTCATAGCACGCAGTAACCAGTCAGGCACAAGGCCCATCCCCGGATTCTATCGCAGCCAATCAAAGAATGGGTACGCCCGTATCAAAGGATCCCGCCACGCCATTTCGCCTCTGTGTATTAATCTGCTCTGTGGTTCGATTGTCCGCGGCAGAATANTATCAAAGGATCCCGCCACGCCATTTCGCCTCTGTGTATTAATCTGCTCTGTGGTTCGATTGTCCGCGGCAGAATAGTTAATCAGAGCTGATTGGCGGATGAATTTGGCCATATTGCTAGGATGTCAGACTATCTTGCAGGATTTTGCGGCAGGAGTTTGGGGCACACATATGACATTTCCCCTTCTTTATACTCGGAGTTAAGTTGTAGCCAAACGTCGCCTTTAGACCATGATTGCGATGGCTTAACGTTTCATGTAACACGTTACAAGTAACATGTTCATGTAACCCGGCTATGCATTGACTGGTGTGTTTCAACGTACTTATTACGATCGTTCCATGTGTACGTTCACATTTAAAAAAAAATTGTAAATGTCAAGCTTTTGCGTGATTCGTGACTCTGTCCTGCTTGATCTTGCTGACGAATCACAACAGGGACGAAATTGTGCTATCTTTACTTTTCGTAGTTTTTTTTTTATTTTTGCAATGTCGTCTCCTGGCTTNACTCTGTCCTGCTTGATCTTGCTGACGAATCACAACAGGGACGAAATTGTGCTATCTTTACTTTTCGTAGTTTTTTATTTTATTTTTGCAATGTCGTCTCCTGGCTTCTTTGAACTAGCGCTTGTATTGCTTTTTTGTTCCAAAGTGGAAGATGAAAGAGTCATGAATTGAGTCCTATTAGTCTTATTATTCACAGTGAGCGCAATATTGAATGTCTATCACAATTCTAATTAAAGTCCTTAGCAATGTCTTACACATAGAGTATTCAATCTGTAATTTGCCATCATTTCAAATGTATGTCACTCGCGCATCGAGTTTAATAGCCCCGCCTGTCAGTCTCACTCTCCACTGTACTGATGCTCGCAGTCCCCAGAAATTCAATCCCCTGAAGGTCAGGAGTACAGAAATCTCGACAGGCGGCTCGCCTTTGTAAATCGCCGCTCACTTCTTGGGTTATTATCCTGACCTTAACAAACTCATTGGCTCGCTGGGGCAGGACGGGGCAAGGAAGGCGATGTAGAGAAACAAATATGTAACGATATTTACTAATGCAGCTGTTGAAAAAAGTTAAAGAAATGTTTAAAAGTAACTACATTTCACATATGGTAATATGTTTTTACAGTGGAGAGCAAAGGCGTACGCAAGGGGGAAGCTGAAGGGGCTGCAACCCCTCTCAACAAAGTCAAAATATAAATAAATATGAACAAATGTTGGACATTTGACTGAAAATTATGTACTGAATATTAAAATAAACAATCGCAATAAATTTCCTTTGAATGTGCACTTGAATTTATTTTTCTCTAAATTCGGTAATATGTAGAGGTTTTATGCGTCAGAAATTTTAAATTATTTTAGCAATATTATTAGAGCGTGTGTGTGCAGAACGTTTTGTTTTTCATAAAATCGCAAACTTAAGTACTAAAGCAATTATTTCAATAATTTAAATTTCATCTATCCGTTTCGCAGTTAATGTGCACATATAAGAATACAATATCTGCACATCCCAGGTGTATATCATTTTGGAGGTTATGGTCATCTAGTTGTTTCTAGAGTTTCAATAAATCACGAACGCCAAAATCCCGCAATATTTTCGTAGTCGCATGAGAGTTATAATGCAGATAAGCTTGTTTAACTTGAAACTGTTCTGTGACCGTATCCACGATCATGGGCGCGTTGCAGATTAATTAAACTTCTGATGGGCACTGTACACAGCCAGGCACCAGTAGTCAGTACATTCATATTCGTCCTTGTGGCTAATCTGATTTGTGGAATTTCCATTGCCTCTTTGCACGTTGTTCATTGGCTCCGATAAAAAAAAGCTGAACACAAGTACAGCGTCACCAGAAAATTACGTGATTGCAACACTTGAACTCTGCAATTAATGTGTTACGCAACGGGTTAATTTTGAGAGTCCGATCTGAAACGCAACAAAATACTTCGCGACTTTACTATTCGACAGACAAAAATTACGTACTTACATGATGCATCATGATATGACACCAAAAATGTTACGTTTTACGCACATGTAAAAGAGTAACGTGATTATGGATACCAGACGCCCGGCTAAAGGAGGATATTTCCTCCTTTTTAAGCTTTTTTTTTTTCGTCCGGCTGGATTTTTCGTGGTGACAAAAAATGCCATGGTTGTCTTTTTGTCCTTGATGAAAGATTACATATTTCTACTAACAAATTATATTCATATTATCAGTTTTAAAACCAGTTACGATTGTGCTAAACATTCAATATATTCATAATATTAAATAAAAAGTCTCTATGTATTCTGATAAATAATGTAAATTATGTTTACAATTTTTTTTATTTTTTATTGAAAACACTGCAGAGAGTGAATTTTTTTTGTTTAAAACAACTATAACCATATAAGTTATTTTTTCGTGGTATTAAGCTATATATTTTATGTTAATGGATACCAAAAGCGGTATTTAATGTCATTAATTAAACTTTTTAAAATAATCCTGGAAGTATAACTTTAGCTGGGCTTCAGAAAATTTGGAAGTAACCGCGAATGGACTATAACTGTAAACGTGACGCGTGTTACATGCAACGTGAAGTGATGGCAACGCCGGCCACACACAGAGGCACGGCCACTCGACCACCACGCCAGGCTTGCGGCGAACAAGTGCCACCTGTCTGGGTGGCTTCGCCGACATGACACGCCTTCGCGACTTCGTGCTCTGTATTTTGCTTCTTGCTTGCCCCTCCCACCCTGTTCGTTATCGAGCCGCCAGCAAGGCGGTGGTCTGTGCAGTGGGGCGGACTCTCCTGGTGCTTCTGGACCGGTAGGTTGGTTCCTCGCGGCCGGGGAGTGTCCCATCTAAGAGAGCACAGTGCCTATAGCTGAGACATAGAGTAGGCAACTACACACAGGCCAAACGGCGTGGCGATTCCCTCGATGTGGACGTACACATACTCTGACTGGCTGCGTGGGGCTCTGTAAACGGGTTTTTTGTCCGATTAGCTACTGTGTGCTGCGAAAGACTTCCCATTGACTGGGCTGCCAGCTGACGAGTAAGTTTCCAGGTTTTGATTGGCTGTCGACGTTCTGCCATTTTGCGGTCGTGTGGGGATGGTGTTCACAGAATAAAGTATATTTTACCTGTGTATTATTAAATACTCTGTCCACCCCTGGACATAGACAGATTTGGGATACGCCGAGTGGTCCCTATGCTGTTCCCGGCGAAGATGATACCGCACCAGATGATATTATCCACGGAAAGTGTATCGAAATATCCTAAGTGTAATTTTTGATGTAGTTAAAGATGATGACACGTAGTGTTGTAAAGTAGTTAGTGTAGAAGAGAATTATGTGCTTTTGAATTATTTTGTATCGATTTGGTCTGCAAGGTATTGCTGCTAAACCTGGAAATAGACTTTTGGAGTTGGGTTTTTTTTCGTAAATGTCCTAATTCAGGAAACTTGGTTTTTACCAGTTTGATTTAATTGTATCCCCAAGATACTATTTGTTGTAAAACAGTGCCGGCACATGAAGGTGTTATTAATGAGACTGTTGTAGTTACTATTTATTCATCACATGTTTTATTATCTCGTAAGAATATTAAGTTTGATCTTGGTGATGAAATATGGATTCATAGAAAATTAACTATCACAACTGTAAATTTGGATATTATTGGCCATGTAGAGCTTGTGTATAATGTATAAATGTCAATAAAGTTTGTTTAACCGAAATCAGTTAAGCGGCTCTCTGGGTATCTGGACCATGGAGGTTACCAAGTTCCGACCATGAGGTGTTGGACTACTGAGAACTCAGACTATTTGGGATCCAAAAGCAGAATTTCATTGTGAAGATATTTAAGGTAATTGTAAAGGAGAAGGCGCAGTGTTAATTGAGCCACTCCCCTCAGTTGGTGGGGTGGTCGGTGCACCTTGGGCCTGTCGGCGAACTGCTGTTCACTTGTCATGGGTATTTGCCTTGTATACAGTACACTGGCCCGTGGATCCACTTCAACTGGGTCGGGAGTGACCACCCGCACCCTTCCCCGTTCCCGATTTAGTTCTATGGGCAGAAATGGCAACCGGAGACGTGTAATTGGTCGCAGTGGTTCTACATGCACTCTGTCGGGAGCTGCGGCCGTTCTGGCTCGTCCTCTGGCTCCTTTTTGGGCTTCCAGTTGTGGCACTAAACGGTGGTCGAGCAGCTGTGTCTGCTGGCAAGATGCCAGTTCGGCTTCGTACCTCTGTTGACTGGGTGCCAAGCCGGTACCCTCGTCCTCTGGGATTCCCTTCGGGTGTTTTGGTGCTGTGCTACCACCCACACAGGGGATGGTGGTCGAGCGGTCGGTTGGCGAACCCACAAGAGCCATGGATAGTTAAGTAGTACCACGGGCGATCGTCTGGCCCCACAGCAGGTTCTCTTCTGTGACCGATCATTGGGTCGGACTCGCGGTGACAGTGGTTGGCTCCAAGGCGGGATTTCCTGTCGTCCTGGAAGAGTCGGTGCATTGAGTTGCAACAATTCTCCGGCGCTTAATGTACAGTCAGCAGGCGTAGTTTCGCTTATATTGGACCACAGTTTATTATACACGCCCCGGACTACTTTCTACCAATAACGAACCTGTAGGGAAAACCAGGACCAAATGCCGCGCTACCTGGTCAGAGGTTAAACTGGAGCAACAGCCAATCAACAACTAATTGAGGCTCAAGTACACAAAGGATTGTGGAGTCTAGCTTGTAACCGAATGAATCCGCGAAATTTCCGGGTCTCTAATAATGGCCTAATCGGCTGGTACCTGGGTGACGTTAAGCAAAGTCATATCACGTGGCTTTATTATAAGTACAATATTTGAATTAGCGGCAATTTGAACAGATTTATTTTTTTCCTATGCGTTTTTCAATCAGTATTTGCGTATTTTATAAATTTCTTCTAAAATTCCCAAAGTGTTGCCCCATAATATATAATAATACAGAAGTGCAAAAGGCTCTTGTACAGCGAACTTCAGCTGCACACGCCCAAAAAATGGTGTCACTGGCAAAAAAAATTGTTACGCCATTCGTTAGTTGGCGCCTGGTAGCATACTTGCCAGCCGACAGCCAAGCCAATTAGGGATCTTTCGAAGCAAGCAGTAGCCATTCAGACACAGGCATTTTTCGATGCCACGCTTAGGCAATCAGCGAATGGATACTCCCAGATAAAACAGAAAGGGTTAATAACTTAGAAATACCCAACCCAAGCTTACACGAAGAAACTAACGAGAAGAGATTTGTTACCAGATTTCGCTAGCAGTATTTAATTATGAAAATGTGCACCAGCAACGGCCAATAGCGTACTTAAGAAAGCAGAGGTGTTACACAAAAGAACCAATGAGAAGAGTTCCTGTTGCTGGACTGCACCAATACCAGCCGGTTATAACAACTGCTCTGCGCCAACAACGACCAACTGCGTTATCCGCAGAAAGTCAACTCTTAATGTATTTGGGAATAACATATTAACAGACATGGGATTCATGTAGTGGTGGATAGTGGATATAGGTATTTCACTTCTAACTTGTCTTGAATGCGTGTAAATATGTACCGTCTTCTTCAACGCGCTGTGGCCGAGGTCGCTGATAGCATGCTCACGACCTTGGTGTTTCGCAACACGACAAGAAACAAATGGCGAAAAACGTCCCCTTGTCAGTGCCTCGGAAGGGGGGGGGGTGATAGGGAAGGCACTGATGAAATAGCACAGTCGTTTGCTGTCGCTTGTCAAAGATTCATTTTGTCCCCCCCCCCCNCCCCCATTTTACCACATAATTTTAAGTCGGAGTCATTTGCACTTACAGTACCAAGAGGCTACCACAGAATATACGTAAGTTGACAGAGGCGAAACTGCTGTGTGCGCTAGTGTCTACGCTTAGGGAAAAAACCGCATAGAACCCGCCAATCAGAGCCAAGCAGCTAACCTACCAGATGCTAGCCTGACTAACACAACACGGTAGACTCTATCATACACTTGCGAACTCTAGTGCAACATCCAAAAAACAAATCTGTAATGGACTACGGTTTTACGAACTTACCGAGCGAGCTTACCGAGGGAGCTATTTCCTGAGGCATTTGCCGTCACTGTGGTTGCATTTTATAGTTTTAAATTATTATATGGGATATATTAATTACCTTCAACGTCAGTACTTTGCACTCTGTGTTGAGTGAAGTGAGTGAAGAAATTTGGACGGCTCTTAACAGCGACGTCTTGAGAGCTGATAAGGGTGATTGAGGTGAGTATGGAGCAGCACCGGAATGAAAGGGTGAGAGAAATGGGAGATCCCCGAGAAAACCTATCGACCAGCGGCATCGTCCGGCACGATTCCCACATCCGGGAGTGACCCGGCCGGGTATTGAACCCGGTTTGCCTTGGTGGCAGGCGAGCAGACTAACCGCTCAGCCAACGCAGTCACTTGCACTCTGGAGTTCGGGGAATAAGCGGCTGTTTCACTTCTGTATTCTTAAGAAATCTGTGCTCCAGCCACACACGCCAGTAAAACAATTGATTTATGATTGTTTTATTTATTACCCCATATGCAAATTAACGGTTAAATGAATGAGCCAAGCAACATGATTGTCCAAATTTCTATACGAACACGGACCACTGACAGAGATCTAGGGCAGCATGTCACTGAAAAATCTTCCAGTGGAGAATCGTGGGATTGATAGGAAAGAAGTTACTTGTTTTGAAACATCCGGTAGCTGCGAACTCCAAAAAAGTGGGCAAAGGGTTAACAAGTCAGTTGTTGGAGAGCACCGGTTCGTGTATGTGCCGCTCACTTCCCAAAACTACCTGGGTGTTAACGCCACCGGTGTTTCAAATTGTGCTACCTTGCGATTGCCCTCGAGATTCGCCACTGATAAACATGATTACACGTTAGCAGATTCACTAGCAATAAATGGGACGTGATAATTGTTAGGAAATTAGGAATACTGTAAAATGGGCTGTAACAACATGGTTGCCTTCTGCGTAAGTGGCAGTTTAGGACTCAAGTAATTTCCTACTTGCAGAAATATGAGCAAACTCTAAGTAGAACGCGATGCCTTCTACGTTCAACTGCGGTTGCCATTTCGCCACAACGCGAAATTAACTTGGATTGGCTACCCGAGATTGCTGCACAGTGATGATAAACGCCAGCAAGATGTATTTTGAGGCATCGTAAAAGAACGAACGCATCTTTTTTTACCGCCATAATTATGGTCCAGCAAGGCACGGTAGTTAGACAGACTACTGGAACTCTTCCAGTACGGGAAAATTTATGTTTAGCTACAATAATGGATTCCCATCCCAGAACCGAATTTTGAATGCGATAATCGTCAGGGCTGTGGTTATTTATTTTTCCGATATTCACATTTCAGTGAAGCGAAACCAGTACAAAATAAAACAGACACCCGGATATTTTGCGGATTCATTTGAAGACAACCCATGCTTCAAACTGTCGCCATTTAACACTTTCAGGGCCACATTAATGAATAATTTCACGTGCTGCAAGTAAGAAATTTTTTAATGAGTGCTGCAATTTTAGGATTCCGCCTATCTGGAGCTTTTTACGCATTTGAGGCCGAGAAGCGCGGCAGCGATAAGAGCGACACTGCCCCGCGCATCAAGTGCGCCATCGCCACTAAACGCAAGGCTCTGAACTGATGCGTAGTGTTCTCGTCGCACTGCGTGTACCTATGGGACTTTTAGTGGTGACCTCATTATTTAATTTGTGGAAAGTCTGTAGGGTGGTTCAGTGCAGAGCCCTTGAGTAATTTCGTATATATCTGATGCATATATTTTGAGATACAGCGCTTTGAAAAGGCGTTTTTAGCGGTTTTGGAGTACTCTGAAATGGTGTTTCTAACGAGCGTAACATTTTGAAAGTATTCAACAGCCTCGTCTGAAGTGTACGTTCTTTTCATAGAAAAGCACACTGGATGCACGTTTAATTGTTTCGTGGAAAAACATGTGTAACAAACACTCTACAGCGCAGTTCAAGCACCAGGTTGGCGGGAGCCTTAAGATGACACGGCACTTGTTTCGTTTTCACAGCTGATGAGCCTTTGTGTTTGGCTATAGTAATATGAAACATTCATAATCAAGTGCGGTAGCACGGCGTACGGTTAACTTACCCACAGGGGGAAATATTTAGGAACTGAGCCTCGCAGTCTACAGAAACGGCCAAAAATAACATTCCTGTCTGGATGGGTCTGGATGGGTTTAATTAGTTGCGTGGTATATACGGAACGCACCGGAACTGCGCCTCGGTGCTGCTTTGTGATGATATTTGTATGTTTACTACACTGCTGTTTTTAGTGTTCTTACAAAAGCTGTAGGGGTGAGTCGGGTAGCCCCGGCCGGCGGCCAGTCTTTGTTTCAAACAATCCCGCGCACATAAGTAAACAAATAACACACCACAACGGCCGCAGCGCCATTTAGCCGTATAATCGAATCAACCCGGACGCGACCGCCGAGCGAACAACACGTTACAATCGTTTATTTACCTGTGCCTATATTGTAATGTGCACCGTTTACATTTTGAACTCAGTTATTGTTTATAAAATGTAAGTACGTCACAACGATTTATTGATTATAAGATATTGATTCTAGAGTATAAGTTAGGTTAATAATTTAGGTTATCTTTATTGACAATGTCGATATTAAATAAAAACATAGAATATGGCGGTCGGGTTCCACCGGATACGACGTTGTCCGGTAACCCCGTACATTTCTGGATGGAGAAATGTTCAGATATTTTAATGTAATGTTAAAGCAGGTGTGTAAAATGTTGTTGTCTTTTGCAGAATCACTTCAAAAATGCCAACATTCAAGGGTAGAATTACACACAGAGGAAATTGGGATGAAAATAAAATGAAACAGGTTATGCTATCTGTCCAGGAAAAAAAGACATCTGTGAGAAGCAGCTGAGAGATATAATGTGCCGAGAAGTACTCTTCGAGATTGGATCAAAGCCATCAGCAGTGGACAAGAAGCACAGTTCAAGCCAAAACTGGGAAGATTCTGACATCTTCGCCCTTCAAAAACGCGCTGGCAGAGAAAAAGGCTGCAGCCAAAAAATCGAAAGTTGCAACCAATAATACTAAGGTTGCAACCAATAAAACCACGGTTGCAACCAATAAAAATAATGCGGCAGCTAATAAAATGAAAACAAAGAAGAGCATTCAACATTTGGTTCAGCAACAAAGAGACGAGGATACAGAATGCATCATTTGCGGAGAAACGTTCCAAGAAGACTGGATCCAGTGTCATAAATGCGAATACTGGGCGCACGAAGCGTGTGTGGACATTGACCCATCGAAGGAATACTACTTTTGTGATGTATGTAAGGCCAAAAAACGGTTTGGTCATCGTGAAATCTATGTCCGGGGCTACCCTCCAAAATTGTATCCACTGAAAATTGAAGACTGATTTCAAGAATTGATATAAGCTAAGGTAATGAACCTATCAGATTGTCACTTAATTAAATATTAGAGAAATAGGTTGTATTTCAATCCTTGTATAAAAATAAAGATGTAAGTCTGTTGATTTTCAAAATGTCATGAGTTTTATTTATGTGGCCGGGGCTACCCGACTCTCCCCTACAACCATGACAATGAAAAATTTTAGTGTCTTGCACGCTTTGTTGAGAAGAAAAAGACGTATTATTATTTTACAATAAGCAGGACGAATTCATAAATTAAAACATTTGGATCATAACTACCTTCATGGCATGATTTTCCGTACAATTGAAAGGTAAAACTGCCTCTCTTGTCGCAATTGGCAGCACTGCAGTGCACCCGTCCTGCAACAATACCCGCCATGTGCTCTGTTACGGTGTGTGTCGTTTGTTGTTCAGTTTATTTGTTATTAAAATATATAAAACTAGCTGACCCGGCAAACGTTGTTTTGCCATAAAAAGTATTTCTAGTGATTATAGTATTAGAAAAAAATAACTATAACTTATTGTAAGTGTGTGAGGATGTGGTATATTAGTGGAAGAGCCATGGAGCTCTGTGGACGATGACGGAATATAAAATTAGATAATTTAATAAATATTAATAAAATGGAAATACAAACAATTACAGCTTTGCGATCAATAATAAAGTTAATTAAGAAGTACACTTAATTATTGAAAATATAATTGTAAACACGTCACTACTACGATCTGAGCACAAATGAATAAGAGAAAGGTTATTGTGTGAGAGAAAGTGGAGACCGGCTACTCCGTGCTGTGTCACTGGGAGACACCTGGTGGGAATAAATTGTAACCTAGATCGATAAATGATCGATGATAATTGATCAGTTATCGACCTAGGGTAAAATTTATTAAATTACTAATATCGCTATAAAAAAATAAGGGTTGGTGGTAGAAGGGTGAAAATTTAGGAGGGTATGTATTTTTTGATGCCACATCATAAAAAAATAAAAAAATAAAAATTTTGTTCAAACAATAAAAAAAATTGTTTGGGGGTGGCCACCCTTATTACTTAGGGGTGTAAAAATAGATATAAATCTATTCTCAGACCTACCGAGTACACATAAAAATTTTCATAAAAATCGGTCCAGCCGTTTCGGAGGAGTTCAGTGACTAACACCGTGACGGGAGAATTTTATATATTAGATATAGCATTTTAATGCTAACTATTTATTTTATGAAAGATAAAATAGCTGCAAAATATTGATGTCATTATTTTATTTTGCTGACTTGCATTACGACATAAAAACCATTACAAACACCAGCATATCTCTCTCTCTTTCTCTCTCTTTCTCTCTCTTTCTCTATTTCTCTCTTTCTCTATCTCCCTCTATCTCCCTCTTTCTCCCTCTCTTTCTCTCTCTCCCCTTCTTTCCTACGAAAATTACCACCTAGATAAAAGTGTTCGGTACTGTCAAATTTACGACCATGCTTCTGGGTTAAATTACCATTACAATGGTATCTTAGTGTGAAAGGCTTACTCTGCAAGACTCGTGAGTGGATTTGAAACTTGTAAGAAAACTATAGTCACCTCCTGTGCTTCGTGGTTTGTTGTGAAACTGGCTACTCTCCAATACAGCAGTCAATGAACACATAGCTGAAGCTTTAATACACACAGAATCGTGGAGTCAATCAAGCCTTCGTGTCGCTGAACCTACAAAATTTCCGTTTCTCTTAGAAGTAATGCTATTTAATGCGAATTAATTTGGGAGTAAGTTATATTTCTCAAAATATATCCTCTTGTGCGACTTACATTTTTACATTGGCTGTAGCCACAGTGATAACCCTTCTATCTTATGGGCCGGTTATTCAATATTCCGTCACACAATATTTCCAGTTTTTTTATTACTGACTCAGAGTCCTCCAGGTCATATCAAATAAACTGCGGCCACAGAATAGAGAAGTACGTAGAGAAGAAATGGCGTGGCCACAGAGTAGATAAATGCACAGAGACAAAATAGCGTATAGGTTTCTTTGACGAGGGCGTACCCAGTCTCTGATTTGCTGCGCGAGGTTCTGGAAACGGGTCTTGTGTCCGATTGACTACTGCGTGCTACGAAAGGAATCATATTGGCTAGGCAGCCAACCGACAAGGAGTTTACCATGCGCTGATTGGCGAACACTTTCCGACGTGTTTCTGGCTAGTGACGCCATTTTACTGGCGTGTGCGTTGCTTGAGTTCGCGGAATAAACGGCCGTTTCACATATGTATTCTCAATTACTCTGTGGCGTGGCGGTTCCTTTGAAGTGTGTGTACCCATGCGCTAATTGGCTGCGCGAGACTCTGGAATCGAGCATTGTGTTTGATTGGCTACCGCGTGCTGCGACAGATTCCCTATTTATTATGCTGTAGTTGGCTGTCCATCATTTGCTTCGAAAACATGGTATTAAAAATAGTTAAACAAACAATCGTGGTCTTAAACTGGGTTTCCAACGAAAACCGAAACGGTAATGAAGAATATTTGCATATATTTTAACAGCCATCTGTTCTGTCCACTATATTTAACATGATCGGCATAAATGTCAAGACAGGTTTTGCTTATTTCAGTATGAAAGATTATGAAACGAAGTTTCCTCTGATGTGGCTGGTTGGACTCCTTCAGTNACAGGTTTTGCTTATTTCAGTATGAAAGATTATGAAACGAAGTTTCCTCTGATGTGGCTGGTTGGACTCCTTCAGTTAAGTTAAGTTGGCAGCGAGCTAGGATAAGTAGTTCCATGTTTGGACGTTTTATTAGTCACAGAGTTAATAATATTTTATCACCTGCAATTCAGTTTATTTGTGTGGTAAGTGAATAAGAATAAAACTTGTGATTGTAACACTTTTAGGTTTCTAACTCTTTCAGATCATCACATGGGTGATGCAACGTTCAAGTTACCTGGTTCATTGTTTTTTGCCCCTTCCCGCACTTTCATGTCAACAAAATAGTTTTCCACAACCAACGTGACTTCAAGTGGCAGTTCGTAACCCATAAAATAAAGAGCATTCCTTACAGTAATAATTCTGTGGTAATAGATAAAACATTTTTATATCTTTTCTGGCAAAGTTGCAATGTTTGTTATTGCTGTCTGTTATTTCAACGTGATTTCTGGTCCCGGAAAATCTTGAAATTTCGCATAATATGCATACCTAGAAAATGTGCTGTTCAAAATATATTTAAAGTCGGTGCGAATTTCAACCCTTAAAGCATCATCGGATGAGTGTGTTTTGTTATCCTACTTTCTGAAGGAAAGATAGGCATATAAATAACCTGAATGTCTGTCTGGAATGTATTTCACCCCTTTAATAGCTTTTAAACCCGTGAACCAAATTTTATCAAACTCGGTCCACATATGGTATTTAGTAAGGACATCTGATTTTTATATTTATCTAAAACGCCGGGTACTTTTATTCAAAATGGCGGCAATTGTAAAATTGAGGGAACTATGTTTTATCTCGAGAACTATTTGA
The DNA here is from genome assembly GCA_002778355.1 of Clitarchus hookeri. Taxonomy (NCBI): domain Eukaryota; kingdom Metazoa; phylum Arthropoda; class Insecta; order Phasmatodea; family Phasmatidae; genus Clitarchus; species Clitarchus hookeri. Next base: position 323,313 of record NQII01000568.1, read on the forward strand.
CGAATTTATGCCAAATTTGCTAAGTTGACAGGGTACGATGTAAGCATAAAATTTATAAAGTAACAATGCAATTGGTTTGCCACTTTGGAAGGTAGTGCAACATTAAATAATAAAGCTTTCATCTNAAATTTATAAAGTAACAATGCAATTGGTTTGCCACTTTGGAAGGTAGTGCAACATTAAATAATAAAGCTTTCATCTTATATATCGGTAACTACAAAACCGATTCCTGCCAAATTTGACTTATAAGTAATACAAATGAAGGCCATGTTAATATATACAATCTAAATAGCTGAGTTACTTATATTCAAAATGGCCGACATAAATATTTTTAGTTTCATTTACAATATATACAATGCCGTGTAACCAATTTTGATCAAACTTGTTATGCTGAAAGTATCTATTACAAGATTTTCCGAAATCACTCCAGGCGAATGGTGATATGGGTACTGAATTAGGCCTTGGCCGATTCCTTCCCATTTCTGTTTGTCTGAGAATCTTACTCCGTATGTAATGATCTCGCTGTCGACGAGCCGCAAACCCCTATCTACCCACTACTGTTGCAAGCATTTCTAAGTAAACCAAATATTGGATAATGTTCTAACTTCCTTTTATGTGTNACAGGTTTTGCTTATTTCAGTATGAAAGATTATGAAACGAAGTTTCCTCTGATGTGGCTGGTTGGACTCCTTCAGGTGGTGAAGAGCGTAATGGTTCTCACATATGAAAAAGCATATTTATTACAGTAAAATATTTGTATCGGGTTATATAATTAATTTTCCTTTATTTTCATATTGTCGTCAGAGCAAAATAAGATGCACAACCAAGTTTCTGTAGTCGAATAAACATTATTTTAGTGAGACTAAAAATTCGTTGGATTATTTAGGGACTACCTAGACTTCACTTTTGTGTTCTTTTCGCAGTTGAAATACGACGTGCTTGATACGTCCTGGAAAACTCTTAGCCGTTTAAAGTGTTAGATACCAAAAAATTAATTTTTATAACTGTACGAAACATTTTTCATTTTGTACGCATTGTATGCGATGACATTTTCCTAGAATAAAAATAATACACTTCATATTTTTTGAATAATTTGATGTCAAATCCAAATTTTTTCTCCTTTGCTGCAGCCATAATAACAAATACTAATTAAGTTGTTCAAAATGTAAAAAATGTATAACGTAAAGAAAAGCAGTGGGATACCGCTTGGTATACTCGTATATGTAATCACCAAATAATACTTCATGTATTTTTCAAAAAAAATTTCAATTATAAAAAATGTTTTTATATTTAACTTTTTTTTTCATGTCTTGTCGTACCAAGGCGATCCGGGGTCGATTCCCGGTGGAGCCACCCCCGGATTTTCGCATGTGTGAATGGTGCCAGTCGATGCCGCTGGTCGGCGGATTTTCTCTGGGTCCTCCCGTTTCCCCCACCCTTGCATTCCGGTGCTGCTACGTACTCACCTCGCTTCACCTTCACCAGCTCTCACGACCTCGATGTTCAGAGCCGCCCAAATCTCTTCGCACACTCACTCACGCTCAATGTTTTGCTTATAAAGGACGTATTTCCAGAGCTCTGCATTTCTCTTCATGGTACAATTGGGCGGGTGTCTTAATTCACTGCACCATGGTCATTAGCTACGACTCGCCATGTTTCCACCCGGAACGATTCGAGGCGAATGACGGAGAGTCATGTTTCAAGGATGATGGGTATATTGTAGCTCATTATTCTGTATTTATGTGGAACATTGATCAATTTGTAAACACAGTATTTTTTTTTTTTTTTTGCTGCTTAGTTTTTGCACGACTAGTTGTTGAAGTCCCAACTCCGGTGTTTTGAGATGAATAAATAAGGAAAACAAAATTGCTTAACGAACTGAAACTTTGCAGGTTAAAATTAATTGTCAGCTTGTCACTTCAGGACGTGCCTAACATTTTCGTATGACAAATTTAACTTTTCTCTTGTGTGTGAATGTGTATAAAATAAAGCATGATTTACACTACTGCATAATAAAGTATGTAATTCACCAGGAGTGTTGTTAATTTTCTTTTAAACATTTCTTCATCTCCCCGTCATAAAAAAACATTAATATTATAACTTCTCCAAAAAAAATGCAAAAAGTATGCAATCAAAAATAAGTTTTACTGTTTGAAGATACTGTATCTTAAGTGTCTACAAACTGAGCATATTGCGACATGCTTGTGTAATAACTGTGCAACCGAGTGATGTATTATCGCATGAACATGGTGTGTTTGTACTGACTACAAATACATACTCGGATCGTAATTGTTTATTAAACAGCTGTTATAATGGTCTGATGCTTGGTTGCACACGATACGGTCATATTATTTCTTCTTATTTATTATTGGCAGAAGAGAGCGCCAAATCCCAGGGGACCGCTGGTTCCAGCACGATTGCGCGCCTCCCCATTCTGCCATTCCGGTGCGGGAATATCTCAATGTGGTGTGCCCAGAACGCTGGCTTGGTGTACATGTTGAAGTCGAGTCTGCCACTGTAAGAATCTGTGAAATTAACGCATGTACATACAACCATGCAGTAATTATAACAAGTTGAAGAATTGCTACACCCGCAACCCAGTGCATTCCTTTCCCTCTTCGCCATCAAGGATATGGGGTGTCATGACGGCCGGTGGTGGGATACCACCACAGAGTAGACAAAGTTCCCGGTGGAACCGGCGCTTTCCTCACCAAACCTCCCCTCCTGGTGTCCGATACCTATTAAATGTCATACCAGGAGCGCTTCTTTCTACTGAACGTTAACTCCCGCAAACAAAAGCTAGATCGGCTCTTTTGTTTCGCAGGGCGCCACCGGGAACTTTGGATTTTGAGTCCGTCATACTGGTCCGAAAAGAATTTAAAAACACATAAGCTAAATACTTACAACACAATACATTTAAACACTACCGCGCTCGCGCTTCTCCTACACACGAAAAGTTAAGTATGACGGCATTCCCTTAGCACATTCTCGGCCCAGTGCAACCAGGCTGTGTCGGACTAAGATTTGGGAAACAGCTGGTAGCCAGGATTGTTTCCCGCCTCCTCGCCCCTGGTCGCAAAGGGCGTTAATCTACACCACACTGCAGACGTTCGATTCCATTCACACATTAAATACACTCATTCCACTATCATTCTCAGGCCTTCGGCCTCGTCCATTCCTGGAAAAACTTGCGTAGTTCCTTCCGACTTCCTAAATCGCATTCCGGGTCCGTCGCTGGGGTCGTTGTATCTGGGTGTTTCCTGGAACAAGACATATTGTATCCAGGAAGTGGTCAAGATCGGTGGGTTGTCGCATCCGGTGTTTTGGCAAGGTACCGCCCGAGGAGAAGGACTAGTACCTGACCACTGTATACCCCGTGAAGGGTTTACCGCAGTCAAAGTACAGCCTCCCGTATGTGCGAGCGGCATCCTTATAGATCTTGGACGGGTCAAATTCTTCCCCCCTTCTCCAGAAGCACTCCTTGAGCAAGCTCAGAAGCGCCTCCGTGTTCGTAGGCAGACCCACCTGGGCGACGGTGAGCCTGTCGACGCACTCCATGTGGGGGAAGAGGATCTTCTCTCCCCCGTCCATAGACCTAACCAGTAGGGCTACTGCTGCCATCAGGATCGGTGGTTCTTCCAGTCTCGAGAGTTGGGCTCCTCGTACGACCTCGTCGTAGAGTTCCCACGGTTCTTTCGGGTGGGCTCCCAAGGGCCAGGCTTGTACTGAGGCATCGATAGTGTTCCTATCCGATGGCCAGTCGATGGTAAAAATCCTATCAGTTTGGGAAACCATTTCGTTTCTCCTTACCTTAGCTTGGAGGAGAGAGACTTCTCTGTCTGCTATTTCCTGATTTACCTCTTCCGTGTCTCTCGCCTCGACTACTCTTGGTTTCCTGATAGCATGCTCTGCTCTTCGCCTCTGGTCCCTTAGGAGTTTGCTCATGTTGCGAGCAACATGAGCAAATCCCTCCCTTACATACAAGACTGGATTCCAGGCACAAGGCCATCCATCATTTGGCCCCTCTGGATTTGTCACATCTGGTGTTGACATATCTGTGGTTTCGTCGTCCAGGTCGACCAAGTGCAGGATCGACCCGGTGACTTTTGGCACCTGTGCCTGCCGCACAATAGGCGCCTTCTGATATGGTGTTGGACTAGGTTCTGGTGTGGGACAGTCTGGTTGGGTATTATCCAGAATAACGGTAGGGAAAAGATGTCTAGACATTGTCAGTATCTGAGTTCTCCGGATCCGTATCATCCCTGCCCACACCTATCGATTGGTTTAGACTTTGGCTCAGCCACCACACGTCGAAGTCTTCATTTCTTTTTCCAGCCTCTGTCAGGAATTCAAGCACTCTAGGTGCAAGAACCCTGTCAGATAGCATTGCCTGGAGGTCGACTTGGCCGTGACTGCCTTCAAAAGAGGACCGAAGGTCCTCGATTTTCGGGCAGTCATGTAGAAGGTGAGCGGAGGTATCTGGTACCCCGCACACCACGCAATTAGGATCTTGTGTTAGGCCAAACGAGGACAACTTCGCCTTGTAGTTACCATGTCCGGTCAAGAACTGCGCACTGTAGTGACCTATGGAAAGCCACCTCATGGACAGCCTCAGCCGGACATCCGGGAAGATCTCGTATGTGATTCTGCCTTTCTCAGAGTTCTCCCACCTCTCTTGCCAGGTATCAATAGATCTCTCTCTGATTACCTTTTGATCTTCTGGGGGGATAGGATCCACCCATTTCCTTCTACTAATTTCTCCACGTTCTTTGATTAGTAGATCGAGAGGGAGTTCTGATGCCAGAACTTGCAAAGCGTCACTCGAAGTTGTCCTATACGCTTTGGTGATGGCCAGTAGCGCAGCGCGCTGTGCACTGATCACCTTCCTCCTTGTATGTACTTTGTCGACCTCCGGGTACCATACACCTGCAGCATATGTTATCACTGCCAAGAAGACTGATCTGTACATCAACTTCAACGTGTGGTAACCGAGTCCCCAGTTTGCAGGTGCAACAGCTCTGAGTCGGTGGAACTTCACCACGGCCTTGTTCGCCGCAGAGCATACGTGACCATGGAACGCACCACAGAGTAGACAAATACGCAGAGATGAAATTGTGTGGCAGTTCCTTTGAAGTGGGCGTACCCATTCTCTGATTGGCTGCACAAGGTGCTGGGAATGGCCATTGTGTCTGATTGGTTACTGCGTGGTGCGAAATGTACCGTATTGGCTGGGCTGCTGGCTGGCAAGTATTTTACCAGGCGCCTATTTGCAAACGGCATTCCAGCATTTTGCTGGCCAGTGTCGCCATTTTGCTGGTGTGTGCGGCAGGAGTTTGTGGTATAAGTGGCTGTTTCACCTCTGTATGCGTCTGTACTCTGTGATACCACGACGCCCATCTGGACCGCAGACCGTGATGAGGCGTCCATTTCCCAGAAGTAATAATTTTAGGTAATGTTTTTTTTTATTCACTCTCATATCGAAGCCAGGTGTTCCCGCCTGTCTCCACGGCTGTGCCAATTTACTACGTTCTTCGTAATATTATATCGCTATTCCTGACGTCTTCGACAGCCCTCTCGCACCTTCTTGTTTTCCAACGGCCAGAAACAGAACAAGCAGGTACGTTAGAGCGAAGTGGCTCGTGTATCCGCACCCGTTGCGCTGCCTGACTGCCCGATGCTCTGGGATGTTTTACGCTCCGCTGGCAGTGTCCTGACGCAGAATAGGTTAGCGTACAGAAGCGAAAGGGTGTGGTGGCTTTGACGTGGGCGTAGTCGTTCGCTGATTGGCTGCGCGTGACTCTCGAACGGACCTTGTGTCTCATTGGCTACCTGGGCGCTTCAGAGCTTCCCTATTATCTGGGCAGCCGGCTGGCAAGTAAGTTACCAGGCGCTGATTGGCGAACGGTTTTCCGACATGTTGCAGGCCAGCGACGCCATTTTGTTGTCGTGTGTTCTTTGAGTTCGTGGTTTGAGCGGCTGTTTTACTTCTATGTCCTTCAGAATTATGGGTTCGTTGTGTTGAAGACTTCCTTGTTTGTTCAACTGGCGCCTGGTAAGTTTGTTTCCAGCTGCCAACTAGGTACACAGCAAAAAAAATGATTTTGGTAGTACATTCATTCGTGAAGTCACAAAAATAACTTCTTCTATGCCTGCTATGTCTGTATGTTATTACTACAGAAAAACGTATGCTAATGCTGAAATTCAGTTAGTTACTAGTAGTGTTTCAGTGGTCTCGGCGAGGTTTCTACTCATGGTCGCTGAATCTCAATACGGAGAATGCCACTTTCCAGGAAAGTTTCTTTAACCTGTGATAACAAGGAGTTCAACTTAACGTAGTTTGAAAATAATTTGTTTATCTGAGTTTTACATTTATAAAGATAGCTGTTATTATGACTGCACTTACCGATTTGTAAGAAAAATTGTTCTTTAGCATTGCCCTATTTTAAGAAGTTAACTTCATTACGCCATCACACGCCAATGTATTTGTTTTAAAATTAAAATTTTTTTATCGCACTGTTTTTAATTGTTGTGGTTGCAATTTGTATCCTATTATAAGAAGGCAGTGTGGCAGAACAATGATTAAAGGCTGTTCACCGTAAACCGAGCACTTCAAAAAGCCCTGCTTAATATTTCCACCATTTGTAAATGTAACATTGCATGTATTGATGTTTAATAATTCTGTAAACAATCTCAATGAAACAAATTCTACAGGAAAAAAAAATCTGTCTTTAAAATTTTAAAATCTTTATTTAGACCTGCTTACATTACCTGCTATAAAATTGGAAATGTGCATGTTTAAAAACATTCCCGCTCGAACAGTATAGGTGGTTCACGATGAAGTGAACATTTTTGAAATCACCATTTGAAAAAAAATCGCTGTTTGTTAATGCATATATGTTTACTTAAGCAATGACTGCAACACTCACAGTTAAGTTGGCAGCGAGCTAGGATAAGTAGTTCCATGTTTTGACGTTTTATTAGTCACAGAGTTAAAAATATTTGATCACCTGCAATTCAGTTTATTTGTGTGGTAAGTGAATAAGAATAAAACTTGTGATTGTAACACTTTTAGGTTTCTAACTCTTTCAGATCATCACATGGGTGATGCAACGTTCAAGTTACCTGGTTCATTGTTTTTTGCCCCTTCCCGCACTTTCATGTCAACAAAATAGTTTTCCACAACCAACGTGATTTCAAGTGGCAGTTCGTAACCCATAAAATAAAGAGCATTCCTTACAGTAATAATTCTGTGGTAATAAATAAAACATTTTTATATCTTTTCTGAGCAAAGTTGCAATGTTTTTTATTGCTGTCTGTTATTTCAACGTGATTTCTGGTCCCGGAAAATCTTGAAATTTCGCATAATATGCATACCTAGAAAATGTGCTGTTCGAAATATATTTAAAGTCGGTGCGAATTTCAACCCTTAAAGCATCTTCGGATGAGTGTGTTTTGTTATCCTACTTTCTGAAGGAAAGATAGACATATGAAATAACCTGAATGTCTGTCTGGAATGTATTTCACCCCTTTAATAGCTTTTAAACCCGTGAACCAAATTTTATCAAACTCGGTCCACATATGGTATTCAAGGACATCTGATTTTTATATTTATCTAAAACGCCGGGTACTTTTCTTCAAAATGGCGGCAATTGTAAAATTGAGGGAACTATGTTTTATCTCGAGAACTATTTGACGAATTTATGCCAAATTTGCTAAGTTGCCAGTGTACGATGTAAGCATTAAATTTATAAAGTAACAATGCAATTGGTTTGCCACTTTGGAAGGTAGTGCAACATTAAATAATAAAGCTTTCATCTTATATATCGGTAACTACAAAACCGATTCCTGCCAAATTTGACTTATAAGTAATACAAATGAAGGCCATGTTAATATATACAATCTAAATAGCTGAGTTACTTATATTCAAAATGGCCGACATAAATATTTTTAGTTTCATTTACAATATATACAATGCCGTGTAACCAATTTTGATCAAACTTGTTATGCTGAAAGTATCTATTACAAGATTTTCCGAAATCACTCCAGGCGAATTGTGATATGGGTACTGAATTAGGCCTTGGCCGATTCCTTCCCATTTCTGTTTGTCTGAGAATCTTACTCCGTATGTAATGATCTCGCTGTCGACGAGCCGCAAACCCCTATCTACCCACTACTGTTGCAAGCATTTCTAAGTAAACCAAATATTGGATAATGTTCTAACTTCCTTTTATGTGTGC
>NQII01000568.1:332133-378658 GCA_002778355.1 Clitarchus hookeri
GGGGGAGAAATTGTCTGATTGGTTACGCGAGGTTCTGGGAATAGGTCATGCGTCTGATTCGCTACTGTGTGCTGCGGAATATTCCCTATTGGCTGGGCTGCCATGAACCAATTTTTTTGTTTGCTGTTAACGACTCACAAACTTCTATCTCCTTGGAGTAATCGATTCTGTTCGTCGACGCGGCAGCGCTCCGACTTCGGCTTTTCTCGTAGCCCTCCCTCCACTTTTCCTTCCTGTCTCGTTGCTTTCTCCTCCCTTTTCCCGCCGTATGCATGCTCCCTACCCTCGCGTGACCGACGAAGGTTGGTGTTGTGTGTTTCTCGACCACTTCAACTTGTTTCAGCACTCAGGTATGTAGTCTTATTTCAGTTACTTCTGTTTCGTATTCGTGCGTGCCCCATCTCAGGGCAAGCTGAGACAGTCGGCGAGTTAAGCATGTACTTTCAGGGTTAGGCTTTCGGACTTTTTCGCCTACTCCTTGCTGTTAGATTGCGAGTGTGAGTCATTACGTTAATCTCTTAATTTGTGAATGGCATGGCTCTCCGCGACAGCGAATGTGAGTTCCTTTTGACCGTTTGTAAATATGTAATTCCCTGTGTGACATGTTGGGCTTGAAACCTTCGGCTCCCAAGCTCTGCCTATTGAAGCCCTATTATAGATGTGTTTATCATTTGAATTAGCCCCGTTAGCTCACTTCGAGGTTAGTTTATATTATTGAGAATATCTGTAACATGAAGCTACCTGCATCGGCAGTGTCGTTTGACGTACGTATTTATATATAGGTTAGGGTAGTATAATGAATAAGAGTGATTTTTGTAATGAAACTGCGAATTTCCTGAGCAGTAAACTCATACCCCCATTTACTGGCGCCTTTCTGATCAGCAAAAAATTGTCTCCTGTGGCACAGCCGGCCAAGCGCTGATTGGCGAACGGCGTTCCTACTTGTTGCCGGCCAGTGACGTCAATTTGCTGGTGCGTGCGGCTGGAGTTGGCGGTACAAGTGGCTGTTTCGCCTCTGTACACTAACCTTGTCCGTGCTTCCCAGCACATGTGTGTACGAGAACCGTGCCGGGGTGTGCGTCAGGCCGTCGTGGCGCCTAGTCGGCCGAACACTCGCTCTCCACAACCGGCTTGTGAACAGGGCTAGGAGGTGTTTCAGTATGATATAACGCTCGCCGCGCGACTTTTCCCAAAAGGTGGCAGGCCATTCCTTCCCCCCTCGTTGCGCAAGATGCGGTAACGTGTGGCGCGACCCGGCGTAAAAGTCGGCGCGGTGCGCGGCGGCCCTGCTAGACAACACGTCACGGCTCACCGGAGCGTGAAGGGCATGCCTGCGATACGGGGTCCATAGCAATATAGGCCATTCACGGCAATGTGAACACTTTTGAAAGCTCTCTCATTTGGTATAAAAGTCAATAAATACATTTTATTTTAGCCTTAGACGTTAACTTCCGAGTGCGGTGGAATATTCATACTGTGTTTATTACTAGCGTGGCGGTATTTANATTTTAGCCTTAGACGTTAACTTCCGAGTGCGGTGGAATATTCATACTGTGTTTATTACTAGCGTGGCGGTATTTATTAAAAAAGGTTGTTAAACGATAAAAAATGACGGAAAATAAAATGTAACTAGGGTCTCAAAAGTGGTTACTTTACCGTGAACAGCATATAGTGAGGTGAAAGAGCCGCTTTTTCCGCCAACTTCGCACTCTTAACAAATTATTGGCAAATGTACCACGTCAGTGTATATAGTCCATTCACGGTTACTTCGCACTTTTCTGAAGCCCTGCTAAAGTTCTACTTCCATGATATTCCTCCGCCTCATGGAAACTAAGCTTAATAGAGTCTAGAAAATTACACCATAGAGACAAAGCACGGCATTCGTGCGCACTCACTGCAATAACATTTAGCATAAGAACTATTTATTACTAGGCAATGCCAACACACCTATTTTATCCCTGTTTTATTCATATTAGTTATAAATATATTATTTTAACATTTAGATAACATATAAGCAAGGTTTAATTTAATAAAAAAATAAGGTATTTTTATGTGAACACAAATGTAAAACGCTTGCGATACGCGACATATTCAGGAAACAACCAAACACGTCATACATGGGGTGATTTTTCAAAGGTTTGATTCAAAACGTTTGAAGAAACCGCAAATAGATTAAACATACAGTGATAAAGATCGAGTGATATAGCTTTTTTTTCCCATGTGGTGGCATTCCTACATTTATTCAAGAAACAGGCAAGTGCGTAACTGACTTCCTAACTTTGTATATAAGCAACGCTAAAGACCATTTCACAAAATCTAAATTTATTAAATTATTTAAATTAAAATTACTGAACTAAAAAATTACTTCNACGCTAAAGACCATTTCACAAAATCTAAATTTATTAAATTATTTAAATTAAAATTACTGAACTAAAAAATTACTTAATCTCCCTTTCAATGAATTACATTCAATAATCCTTCAAGTCTCCACATGAAATTTTATCACTAACTTTTGAACGAAACCAGTTTTAAAAATACCAAAAGTATATTTTTAGAACTATTTACGACTCATGCGCGACGCAAAAATAATTGTTTTGACCCAACAGATTTAAATTTTTTTTTTGTACATTTTCTTTTTAAAAAATGTGCATCGATATTTAAAAAATTGAAAATAACATGGCCGCGTTTTTGAAGTTTCTANATTTAATTTATTTTTTTGTACATTTTCTTTTTAAAAAATGTGCATCGATATTTAAAAAATTGAAAATAACATGGCCGCGTTTTTGAAGTTTCTATAACGACCATAGCATTCAATGAAATCAATTCAATAAAAAATTGATGGTAATTTAAAGAAACATTTTATCATGTAGAAGGGCCTTTATAGTTCCCACATTTTTCAGCCTCATGTGTGGCGTTATTTTCATACACCTGTATAGGTTTAAGAATTCTATTACACTTTAGGAATTTNACGCTAAAGACCATTTCACAAAATCTAAATTTATTAAATTATTTAAATTAAAATTACTGAACTAAAAAATTACTTCATCTCCCTTTCAATGAATTACATTCAATAATCCTTCAAGTCTCCACATGAAATTTTATCACTAACTTTTGAACGAAACCAGTTTTAAAAATACCAAAAGTATATTTTTAGAACTATTTACGACTCATGCGCGACGCAAAAATAATTGTTTTGACCCAACAAATTTAATTTATTTTTTTGTACATTTTCTTTTTAAAAAATGTGCATCGATATTTAAAAAATTGAAAATAACATGGCCGCGTTTTTGAAGTTTCTATAACGACCATAGCATTCAATGAAATCAATTCAATAAAAAATTGATGGTAATTTAAAGAAACATTTGATCATGTAGAAGGGCCTTTATAGTTCCCATATTTTTCAGCCTCATGTGTGGCGTTATTTTCATACACCTGTATAGGTTTAAGAATTCTATTACACTTTAGGAATTTACTAGAATTTTTTTAGAGTGCAGCCACACACGCCAGCAAAATGGCGTCACTGGCCAACAACATGTCGGAACGCCGTTCGCCAATCAGCGGCTGGTAAACTACCGTGGAGTGAATATGGGGTAAGATGGTCTCACTGTCTACCCAAAACTACTTGTAGTTTCCCAACATTGGACCGCTTTTCTGCCAATACGACTGTCATAAACGACGTGGACAAGATTTGGTGGTAGAAAGTTGTTTATGTAGACAAGTGCTTTGGGATGTCTGTATGCTTCGTCTAGCCTAATTTTAATGCGATCTGATTAATTTCAAATTGGTAATAGTATTTCATTCAAATAAAAAGTCTTGTCGTTTGAAAATTAAGTTATAAAGTAACACGTTAATCAGTGATGACCATGTGACTGAGAGTAGTATTGGGGTGGGGCAGGTCAATGTTGGGTACACGCGCAGTAGACGATAAATCGGTCTACCTCATCTTTAGTCTACGTAACCTACTCGCCAACCAGCAGCCCAGTCAACATGGAACGTTTCGCAACAAGCCGTAGCCAATCAGATACAGGGCCCATTCGCAGAGCACCGCGCAGCCAACCAGACAGTGGGTACGCCCACATCAACGGAACCGCCCCGCCATTAGCGTCAATTGTATAGCCCATTTACGGTTACTTCCAATTTTTCTGAAGCCTTGCTAAGTTCTTCTTTCAGGATATTCCTCTGCTTCATGCAAACATAGCGTGACCGAGTCTAGATAATTACACCGGAGGAACAACGCACAGCATCCGTGCTCACTCAGTGTACTAATATTCTGCGTAATAACTATTACTTACAGGGCCTTACCCACACAGTTATTATCTTTCGGTTTTAATTCATACTAATTATTAAAGAAATATTATAATTTATAGATAAAATATAAGTACAATTCAACTTATCTAAAAATAAGGTATTTGTATGAATAAGTATAAGAACAAGTATAAAACGCTTGTGACATATGATATCATTAGAAAACAACCAAGTATGCTATGAATGGAGTGTTTTTTTTTTTAAGGTTTGCTTAATAAAAGCGTGAAGAAACCGCGAAATAGACATAGACGACATGTCGCATGTGGACAGTGTTTTTGATCGTGACGTACACAACAGAGAAATGTGTAGGAGACGTAATTTGTTTTTGAAACGAATTTATTTTTGAGAATAGCTGCTGAAATATTTTCAAACACAGCGTAATGTTTTGCATTGGTTTTAGGTTCCAAGCGAGCGTAATAGCCTTACAAGTAGGCCTATGGGATTTTTATTTGCAGCACTCGCACAGGTGTTAAGAGTTGAGTCGAGAACTTGGGCGGCTCTTAACAACAAGGTCTTGAGAGCCGATGAGGGTCAAATGAGGTGGTAATGGAGCAGCGCTGGAATGAAATGGCGGAGGAAATGCGAGATCCCCAAGTTAACCCGCCGACCCGTGGCATCGTCCGTCACGATTCCCATTTGCGAACATCCGTGAGTGAACCGGCCTGGGATTAAACTCGATTCGCCTTGGCGGTATGCGAGCAGTAGCAACTCAGTCACCGCGGTGCCTCGGGTGTTAGGAACTACTTTTATTCATTCGTTACCAGCCTAACTAGGAGCCTATACGCCAGTGTGTAATGTAGTGCATTTGTAGTTACGAGCAGTTTTTTTTTCTGCGTTTTGTTTTCAAGCCACTTTTTGCCTTTATTTTCTTTCACCGCATTACTGTGTGAAGTATAACTGGACATCTTCATCGCTGATATTCGATATACATAGCCTGACTCCTGCACACAAAATTCGGAATTAATTACAATATGCAGTTCCCTAACACAGCCTTATATTTAAAATTATGTTTATAATAAATATTATTTTAATACAAAGGATAGTTTAAAATTAAAATACTCTCCTACTTTCACCTTTTGTCTTAAGTATTCGCGTACTAATTCAATTGTTCACACTTATTACATGCTCTTATTCAGTTTGGAAGATAATGAAAATTCCCCCTCCCTTCCTGCCCTTTTCCCGACAATAATGGGGTAGCGGTGTTGTAGTGGTTAGACTACTCGCCTCCCACCTAGGTGAACCGGGTTCGATTCCCGACGGGGTCACTCCCGGATTTTTGCAAGTGGGAATCGTGCCAGACCTTGCCACTGGTTGGCGGGTTTTCTCGGGGACCTTCCGTTTCCCCCCGCCCTTTCATTCCAGCGCCACTCCTTACTCACCTCATTACATCCTCATCGGCTCTCAAGATCTCGCTGTTAAAAGGTGGAATATCATACGCAATATTTGCTCGTAATTTGCTTGCAGAACTATCTACCTGAAGCGAGGGCAGTTACAAGTGAAATTTCACGCACGCGGTTCCCTTTTTTCTGGCTAGGTAACACTATCATCGCCTAAAGTTGGTAATTTGAAGAGACTTGCCCCGACTCGAAAAGAAATCTACTATGCAGCTGGTCCCTGATGTCCGTCTACGGCTAACAGAAGTGCGGTAGTTGTACGATGATGTTTCCTAAATCCTAACTGGTATTCAGTTAACAGATTACATTTGCTTACTTGTTGATAGATTTGTCAATAGCAAGTTTCAACCACCATTCACATTTCGGGAAAAATATCTGAACGTTAAATTTTATTTTAAGGGGATAATGCATAAAGCGGGAGATGTAGAAAATCAACGAAACAAAAATTTTGTGCAGTGAGAAATTTTTGAAATAATGAGTGTTTTGGGGTTTATAAATGGCCTGCACCAGAAAATTATGTTCACTGTGCAACTAATACTGATAGGGAAGTTAACATAGCTTTGTCCCTACCACACCACCTCCTCTCATTTCATGCCCTGTGCATGGGCCTGTATGAATGTGTGTGTGAATGTATGTGTATGTATGCGTGCGAATGTATGCATATGAATGTGTATATGGGTGCATGTGTGTATATGTATGGATATGTGTGTATGTATGTATAAATGTATATATGTATGGGGTTAAGCATAGCCTTCCATTAAATATCGTGTGGCGTTTAGTAATTGAACATAGCGTATACAATGAATTCTGTTTCCACATGATACAAGCAAGGATAATGTAATATTCTTCATCTGACATATCTGTAATCCTTCATTGTAACTAGAGACCTGAATAAATCGCGGATTCATTTTAGGACAAGCTATAATTTAAAACTCATGCGTTTATATAACTTAATGCATTGGCCCATGCCGTATTTGACACTTCCTGGAGAATGCTGGTCCAATCATTGCCTCCCACTGTGACAGCAAGCAACCAATGTGCATTTTATGTCGGAATATTTGTACATAAGACTGTAGAGTCTAGCCTGCAGGTCATTGAACTCGCGATTTTTTCCTGTCTTTAATTATAACGTGTGGTATTGAACCTACAAGTGTAACTATTTTTAGCCTAATTTCCGAAGGAAAGAAAGGCTTATGAGATCACTTCCATGTCTGCGTGTCTGTGTGTGTATGGCTGTGTGTGTGTGTGCGTGTGTGTGTGTGTGTGCGTGCGCCTACGTGTGTCTCCCTTTTCGACTTTTGAACGCGTTTGCTGGCAAAGCGTCATGTAAGCATTACATTTTGAAGTGGACATATCGTGATTTAAAATCCGCTTGGATATTATTTCAGGTTTCTAAGTAGTCTTGAAAACAGTAATGTGTACTTGAATTATAATATTCTTAAAATACATTTCGTAATTCATTCTGTGTGAAGGCTGTTTCGAGTATTGATTCAGTGGCGTAGCCAGAATTTTCTCAAAAGAGGGGTTACACTGACTGAACGGAGGGAGGGAGGTTAAACTGGCATTAGCGGTGCTGACGCATGTGTTAAGAAGGATGTGCACTGAAATTCCATTTTGGAATTTCCTGAAGTTTCCCTGTTTCCCAGACAGAATGTTACCATTTTCCCTGACCTGTTTTCAGAACCGAAAACTCTAAATAGGGTCCACTGCTGAGAGAAAAAGAAATGCTATTACTAAAGTTTAATCAAATTATACTGCAACAGTCCATTCCAGTAGTGCTAACATTTTATTCAGCTCATCGAAATTTCTCGCGATACGCGCTATTAACTTCATTGAAGTGCCCATTACAAACACGTAAATACTTTATTTAGTACGTATAGGCCCTATGACACTTGGCAAAGCTGTATTATTGCTAGTGAACAAAAATAATAAAGATTTAAATTTTAGAACGCATATGCTCATAATTACATCATCCTGTATTCACACAACTACAACTTTTGCAGAGTAGCAATTATTTACATTTTTCTGGCCCAGGTGAAAATTTTCCGACATTTCCCCGACTTTTTCCCGTCACATGAAATTTCCTGACTTTTCCCCGTAACATGAAATTTCCTGACTTTCCCCTGTTTTCTCTGTGTGTGTACACCCTGAATTATTAGAACAAAAGTTACTTCACAATATAATAACATGCATCATAGTTTAGAGCAATTATGATTTTATCAAAATGAAATGCCTATTAATAATTTTAATTCTAATAGTTGACATCCGTATGCTAAGGGAGGAGGGACAAGTTTACAACACTNCTTTTGCTTCGCCACTGGTATTGGTGCACAAGTGTATGCAGTGTCAAATATATGATAGTATATTTTCTGTTTCTCATACTTAAAAGCAATTCTGCTATGCAGGATTTGTGGTAGTAAAAATACTGAATTCCGTTAGACACAAAATATAAGTAGAAAAATTTAGTGTGCAAACTCTGCCAGAACATTGTCACTTCAAATCAACTTCAGAAAATCCGATTTACTGTTTCAAAGGAGAGGGAATATCGCTTCACAGCGCACCACCACGATGTTTCTGAGATAACACCATTAGTTTATTTAAATAACGGAGAATTGTAATACTAAGTAACAAATACAAATAACACTAAGTAGCAAATAACAATTATTTGCTCTACATATTAGTGCTTATACTGTACGTTATTGCCAATACCTAAGTCATTTTCTTTCGTAAACAAGTTGCATATGCTTCATATAAGGTGCCATTTTGTAGAGTACGAACGTAATCTGAAACCAATATTAGCTTACAGTTTTTCAACTAGGTTGGTTATGAGCTGTGCTTTGTTTAGTGACCGAGTGCTGTTGTTTTTTTATTTTCATAGCCACATGTGAATAAGTAAATTATGTTATGTGAGTCAGCCGAGGTTCATATTTCAAATTAAAATTAAATATTCCACCTCGGAGCACAGAATAACTGCACGAGTAAAAAGGAAAGACATGTATCATACTGAAACAAGATGTAAATATATCAAAGGCTGACTCTGCCAACGCCAGCAACCTATCGCCCGAGGCCCGAGGCAAGTACTAGTACTTTACTTTCTCTATGGCCCGAGGCCCGTGGCAGTGGACACTCGAATGCGAGCTGGCAACGCTGTTCGAAGACATAACGAGCATAGTTCTTGTAGTTCCGTTGTGTCGTGCAGAGCGCAGCAGTAACCAGGGCTATATTTACGTCAAATAATATGAAAGCCGTGACTATATAGTTGTTGGCGTGGTTTTTAATTGCACAGCTTAGCGTTCATTACCGGTCACACAAATAACGAATTTGGTAGCTGTTATGTTTTTTTAGAAACATGGCGGAATGCTGCAAGGGGGTCAATTTCTAACTTTACGAAACTCAACATAAGAAAAACAAATTTGAGTAATGTAGTATTTGGCAGATCGAAAGCTGCCACATACAGTGAATATTAAAATTATTTATATGATTGTTACAACTTCCTACACGTAAAACGTTTGTATAGTGGCATAGTTTATGTATCATCTGAACCCATGACATTTTTTTCGTTACAGAATAGGCAGCAGTGTTGTTTATATAGCTTCTTATAAAGAAACTAAAAAAAACATGTAAATTACTTCAATATTAAAAAAAATTTTTGTTTATAATTTTTTAAATTATTTTTAACATGAAATACTTTGACCTACCCTATAATATTATAAACATAATTTCGCAGAACTACAACTCAGCACATATATATTACTCCCCCTAAGAGCCACCACCCAAATCTCTTCACTCACTCACTCGAGAATACCAATAAAACATATGGCATATTGTCACTTTGGAAATACACATAGTTTATCTGTAAACCTATTAAAACTTGCCATCAGAATAATAAACACATCTTACAAGATTCATAAAAAAATTTACTTGTTTTTTTTTATTATTGTGTGTTTTCTATGTGCTTGCAGTCTGGCGCGGAGGAGAGGAATGAGAGTAGTCAGGCGCATTTGGCTCTGGTCCATATCTGATACGGCGCTTCACGAGACAGAAATTAAGAAACGGATGTTATGACATTTGAGGTTAATAAAGCAACTACCGTATATACTGTTGGTGCTTATTTCCTGTTCGCTAAGATATGCATAACTATTCTACATCTCACATGCAAAAATTACACTTTCTTATAAATTTATATTACCTAGGATGGGAAGTGGTCCTCAAACGCTTTTGTGCGGCATACGCCTCTATAAATCTCTGGCTTTGTCGATGTGTATTCTTGTATATGTAAACGCGATACAGTTTTTATAGTTTTTTTTTTTTGTAAATTAATGTTTGTAAATTATTTATTTGAAGATAAATTTTTTTTTTTTTCCACTTAATTGTTTACACCGAGCGAAGTGGTGCAGGGATTAACTTTCTGACTCGCATTCGGGAGAATCTGAGTTCGAATCCCTGTCCGGCTATCTTGATTTCGGTTTCCCATAGTTTCCCAAGATCACTCCAGGTGAATGCTGGAATGGTTCGCTACTAGAGGCCATGGTGATTTCTTCCCTGTTCCTGCTTCTCTGAGCAACTTGCTCCGCCTCTGATGATCTCGCTGTCGACAAAAAGTTAAACCCTACCGACCTCGATGTTAATAGTTAACTAAAATTTCTTGCTCTTTAACTCCATGTTTCAACCATAGAATGATTCTTCGCCTTCTGCGCATGAACTCAGCATTGACCTACCCCAAAACAACACACTTGCCAAAGTCGCTTGGTGTACAGTGATGAACGTGTTTGTTTATATCTTAATTTTCAAAACACAAGCACTTCTAATATGAATAAAATACTTTAACCATTTGAATTTAATCAAACTGCATTACCTGTCCATATTCCCGTGGGTTTTCGCAATTTGTGTTTTTGTGCAGAGCCACAAACCAGAGGCAGCTTGATTTACGGCACTTCGTGTGTGATAGCATCAGCGCTTGTTAATATCCTACTATGTATAATTTCGAGTCGTGACACAAACGCTTGCTCGTTCGGTGATTACGACATTTTTAATGGCGGTTGTGCATAAATCCAGTCGTGCCGCCATGGTGTAACCAGGAATGAATAGAGAGTTAAATAGCTGTGATGTTTGCAGCATAAGACCAGAGTATTTAAGAATACAGAGATGAAATATCCGCTTACTTCGCGAATTCCAGCTGCGCACGCCAGCAAAATAGCGTCACTTGCCACCGACATGTCGGAACACAGTTCATCAATCAGCGCCTAGTAATCTACTAGCCAGCCGGCAGCCCAGCCAATAGGGAACCGTTAGAAGCATGCAACAGCCAGTCAGACACAGGGCCCATTGCCAGAGCTTCGCGCAGCCAATCACAAAATAGGTACACCTGCATAAAAGGAACCGACATACTATTTCATCTCTATGTGCTTATTTACGCTAATGATAAGACTTTCCCAAAAATCTTTCAGTGAACCTACCCTGAAACTCTTGGCACTTCAGTTTCCGGGTACGAAAATAAAGTGATTTCTTGTGTACTTGTCGTTTGCGATTGCGGCAGATGGCGGCGGTAATTCAAAACAAATGGATCCAGTTAGATAGCGCATGACTTTAAGGAGGGCGTGGATATCTTATGTTTGTAGCACCTACGAATGTGATGAAGACATAATAAATTATCTTCGCATGTTCCCACGTATTTGCGACATTATTTGCATAACTCTACCTGAGAAATTTGTTGAACGAAACAACTGAAGTTAAATGACGGAGGTGTCCACTTTACTATGTGGGTAAGAAAAAATNCTGAGAAATTTGTTGAACGAAACAACTGAAGTTAAATGACGGAGGTGTCCACTTTACTATGTGGGTAAGAAAAAATCATGATAATAATCTTCTTCCATGTCACCATGATACTATTACAGGCTCGGTCGTACCAAGGCTTCTAAGTNAAAAAATCATGATAATAATCTTCTTCCATGTCACCATGATACTATTACAGGCTCGGTCGTACCAAGGCTTCTAAGTGGATGATATTATTTTCCGTTAAATAAAAGAACTAAATAAATTTGGTTTATAGATCATTTAGGCTGTGATCACACGAGACACACAACTACTTCACGTCAAACATGTTCAGCTCTGTGTGGTTGCACTGTGTCCGAACTTGTTCCGATGGCAGTCACTTCTTGTTCAAAGTAAACTGATTGCGTAAGTCCACCAGGACGAATTTTCTTCCATGCTGCACTCCAATCGGCTGCTATGATATAAATAAACAGTGTTATTAAAATGGCTAAAATTTACGCAATTTTCTGCAGTAGTAGAAAAATAAAAAGCCAGGTCAAATAGCAATATACTTTCCACTGCTACAGTCTCNTTACGCAATTTTCTGCAGTAGTAGAAAAATAAAAAGCCAGGTCAAATAGCAATATACTTTCCACTGCTACAGTCTCAGTAAAGTTATTTGTTAAAAAAAAATAACATTAATAAGTTTTTAGAAGCGATTATAAATAATTACAGGTACATGTTTACGAGGTTAGCATTTCCTTTTATTAGCACTTTGTTACAGAGGTGTAACTATGCAAACTTGCTCACGTGGAAAACGATATTCATTAGCCGTGTTCAAATATGGCGACAGTAACATATTCACATTGACAAGTTCAGCCTTTAGTG
Source organism: Clitarchus hookeri (assembly GCA_002778355.1). NCBI lineage: Eukaryota > Metazoa > Arthropoda > Insecta > Phasmatodea > Phasmatidae > Clitarchus > Clitarchus hookeri. The sequence continues at coordinate 344,472 of NQII01000568.1, forward strand.
TAAATGCGCCATTTAATATTTCTTACAGATTTGTAGTAGTAAATACGCTTTCTATTGTTTAAAAAGTTATATATTTATTACATTAAGTTAAATAGCACAGTAATGAACTGTTTTTACACGTGACTCTTCATATGATAACATAAGCATTGGATGTATCCAGGTTTGTGAGTAATGGAGGAGCTAATAAAATAAAATAAATACATTAATTTTTTGATGTATATACAATGCTATAAAATTCGTACAGCTATTATTTGCAAAGTACGACTTTCTAGCTTAATATTGACATTTACGACTTTTACCACTGAGAGTAATTTAATGCAACTCTCAATTTCAATTAATGTCCTGATCGCTGTACTTTTAAAAGTCTNTTACGCAATTTTCTGCAGTAGTAGAAAAATAAAAAGCCAGGTCAAATAGCAATATACTTTCCACTGCTACAGTCTGAGTAAAGTTATTTGTTAAAAAAAAATAACATTAATAAGTTTTTAGAAGCGATTATAAATAATTAGAGGAACATGTTTACGAGGTTAGCATTTCCTTTTATTAGCATTTTGTTACAGAGGTGTAACTATGCAAACTTGCTCACGTGGAAAACGATATTCATTAGCCGTGTTCAAATATGGCGACAGTAACATATTCACATTGACAAGTTCAGCCTTTAGTGTAAATGCGCCATTTAATATTTCTTACAGATTTGTAGTAGTAAATACGCTTTCTATTGTTTAAAAAGTTATATATTTATTACATTAAGTTAAATAGCACAGTAATGAACTGTTTTTACACGTGACTCTTCATATGATAACATAAGCATTGGATGTATCCAGGTTTGTGAGTAATGGAGGAGCTAATAAAATAAAATAAATACATTAATTTTTTTATGTATATACAATGCTATAAAATTCGTACAACTATTATTTGCAAAGTACGACTTTCTAGCTTAATATTGACATTTACTACTTTTACCACTGAGAGTAATTTAATGCAACTCTCAATTTCAATTAATGTCCTGATCGCTGTACTTTTAAAAGTCTNACTTTTACCACTGAGAGTAATTTAATGCAACTCTCAATTTCAATTAATGTCCTGATCGCTGTACTTTTAAAAGTCTACAGTCATCTTAATATTTAATCATTGATTACAAAATGACCATCATGATACATTTACATCATTCAGATGTCCGTCAGGTGTCATTTCTTTACAGTCTAATAGGTGAGTTACTGTTTATTCTCTAAAGCCCCTGTCACAAAGTCTAATTTTCGCCTTAAACTATATTTGACAGTAAAATTTGAAGACAAATTACGGCCATATAATATTTCCTTCCAACAAATTTTATTAAATAATCTTGAATGTGTTTGAAAATTGTGCCACACTGTCAAAAAAAATTTACAAGGAGGATTTAATTTGAATTATTATTTAAATGTTATTTTCATAGCGAGATGTTGCTTTTATTTTTCCATGCAGTCCATTACAGGAAGAAATGTGAGGAATTATGTAATTTATTTTCGCTTCTTTACTAAACTGAAATTTTATTTAGCAGAGATGTTTCCTGCACAATGAAATTTAATGCCTCTTGAGTTCGTAATATGATATGCAATATTCACTTAAAATAGCATTCATACATTAATTAATACATAAATTAATTATCTTCATAACCTACTACTTCTTTTCCAGCAATTGTTCGTTATTTTAAAGTTTATTGACGTTTGACGGTCTCAGTCAATCAGAATCGTGCACGACAAAAATGAAGCCATCCAACTTTTTCAGACAAATATGGCGGCGTTTATGACGTTTCGATGACTTCATAACTGTCCAACTTTATTTGACAAAACTTATTGGAAGCAGTTAGACGGAAAAATTTGACAGTGTGACAGGGGCTTAAGGCAGACACACCCTGCGCACTCACATTGCACTCGCTGGTCTGTGTGTCGTTCCCCATTGTCTTCCGTCTCACCAACGTCACACACACTCGACACTAATGGCTGACATGGGGGCACGATACAGCCACTACAGCGGAGATGACCTGGCCCAGATGGTTCTCCGCAAGTCGAGTCGCGCCACTGCAGATGATGCCTAGGAAATTCGCGCAGTGTCTCACAAGTCATTCGCTCTTCCAGCAGGCGGGAGTGACGTTAACCTCGCAGGCGATAAGCGCCAGATGTGGCGGCCTCCCCCCACAGGGCTGAGTAACCGCTGACTTCGTCTTGAGATGGGGCTGCCACTGAGTCCACCCTAGGAGAAGGGGGCTAGGTGAAACAGCATGCGCGGTCACGTGGCCGCAGATATAGGCTGCTCACGGCTAACTGAGCACTTTCGAAAGCCCTGCTTAAGATGTACCTGTAAGCGCTTTGTGTGTTCTTCCGCCTTGTGTAAAATTAACACTGCCATGAACATAATCACTTTATTCAAGTGGTGGTCAAGTGAAACAGANCTTTGTGTGTTCTTCCGCCTTGTGTAAAATTAACACTGCCATGAACATAATCACTTTATTCAAGTGGTGGTCAAGTAAAACAGAACAATTATTAGAAAAATAAATATTTTACAAATCTGCTAAGTTTTACACTTTGATTCATTATAAAACAGAAAGCGAAAGAAATAATGTAAGTTATCATAAATGGTTACCCCGTAGAACTTAACTCATTAGAACTCCTCTGACATGAAATTAAAAACTGTTTTGTACTACTAAGACGAACAAGACCCGTTTCCAGAGCCTCGGGCAGCAAATCAGAGATTGGGTACGCGTATTTCAACGGAACCGTCACGCCATTTCATTTCTGTTTATTTATATACTTTGTGATACTCCCACTTGATGTGTGGAGAACGGTTGCTGATGGCATCGATCTAATTACTAGACACAAGAATTTTGCGAATTCATTCGAGGTTCAGTTAAACTTCTATCGCATGCATATGGGAGTGTGTGCTCCTATTGGACCAAAGCATGTGAGACTCGCCCTGGACGACTTTTAGACCAATAATGAAACTGAAAGGAAAATAAGGACCGAATCCTGTGCTACCTGGTCCGGGGTTAAACTAGACAACGGCCAAGGAACAGGTAAATGATGCTCGAGTACGCTAAGGATTGTAGAGTCTAGCTTGCTGCAGAATGAATTAACTACATTTCTGGGTCCATAATTATTGTCGTTATGGGTAAGAAATAATTTTTGCAGAAGTGTATTATAAAAGTATTGAGTTAGCCACTGAGCAAGCCACAGGAAGGAAAGGCCCCTTCCTAAGGAACACGCGACGTGCGGCTGCTCTGTGAGCTGTACTCGTGTCTATAGGCTGTTCACGCTAAAGTGAGCACTTTTGAGGCACTAGTTACGTTTTCCTTTCAGCCAGTTTTTATCCTTTAATCGACATTTAAAACAATATTACCATGTACGTAACAAACAGNTGCGGCTGCTCTGTGAGCTGTACTCGTGTCTATAGGCTGTTCACGCTAAAGTGAGCACTTTTGAGGCACTAGTTACTTTTTCCTTTCAGCCAGTTTTTATCCTTTAATCGACATTTAAAACAATATTACCATGTACGTAACAAACCGTGTGTATATTACACCGCACTCGGAAGTTAACGTCTAAGGCTAGAATAAAATACATATATTTATTGACTATTATTGCAAATAAGAGGATTCTCAAATGTGCTCACTTTACCGTGAATAGCATATAGCAATAGTAACAAGTCTCCTTGGTGGGATAACGGGCGAGCTGAGGTCTCGTGGTTGACTTCGCTGACACGATGCACAAACGCTAAAGGCAGATCCACATTAAATTTAACATGGAGTTTAGTTTTGTTAACTGTGCCTCAACTTTGTGCCGAACATTTTTTATAAAATTTAACTTGTGTTCGCATTGGAGTTAGAAATATACTCGTCCTTGATAAGTCGTAACGCAGTGCTGCTAAATATGCTGTATCTGGGATCTGGAAAATGCTTGTGTACTTACATGTATGGTTGAATACTTAAACAAATAGTAAATGTACATTTTAAAATTATTATAATAATATTTTTAACANTTAAAACAATATTACCATGTACGTAACAAACAGTGTGTATATTACACCGCACTCGGAAGTTAACGTCTAAGGCTAGAATAAAATACATATATTTATTGACTATTATTGCAAATAAGAGGATTCTCAAATGTGCTCACTTTACCGTGAATAGCATATAGCAATAGTAACAAGTCTCCTTGGTGGGATAACGGGCGAGCTGAGGTCTCGTGGTTGACTTCGCTGACACGATGCACAAACGCTAAAGGCAGATCCACATTAAATTTAACATGGAGTTTAGTTTTGTTAACTGTGCCTCAACATTGTGCCGAACATTTTTTATAAAATTTAACTTGTGTTCGCATTGGAGTTAGAAATATACTCGTCCTTGATAAGTCGTAACGCAGTGCTGCTAAATATGCTGTATCTGGGATCTGGAAAATGCTTGTGTACTTACATGTATGGTTGAATACTTAAACAAATAGTAAATTTACATTTTAAAATTATAATAATAATATTTTTAAAATTTGCATCTATGTTACAATTGTAACCTATTTCTCGCTTATAGTATCGCCTATTCGTAGCCTACTAATAAAACTTATTTAAATTTGGAGTTTTGTATATCGTTAATTTGTCTATCATTCAAACATACGCACATACGAAATTTTAAAAAAAGTATATTTTCATTGTATGCCATTAACACACTACACACTCCACACGGTAATTGGCAGGAATAAAACATATGTAACAAAAAAGATTCTTTAATCTGATTGGCTGGTACCACGTCACTTTTACGTTATGTTGAAATTGGGTTAAGTTCTCGCTTGTTAAGTTTACCTTTACGTTGCTCTTTACTCAACATGAGCACAAAGCTGCGCGATCCATATCTGAACATAGCTGTACAAAGCAACGTTAAAGTAACGATCTCCATGTTAATTTCAATGTACATAGGCCTTAATGAAGAAGAATAGTGGTTCTCAGTGGAGCACTGCACCGGACTGTACAACACGCATAACTCATTTAAAAGTAGCACTCACGTTACCTTAATTGTCAGAAAAGTACGATTTGTATTGCACATGAAAGAAAAATGCATAGGTATACGTTGTAATAGTGTATAATAATTTGTTAGAATTTACTTACATAAATACTTAGAAAAGTCAGTTAATAAAAGTATAATTTTTTACTAAAATTAAAGCGTATTTCCATTTTAGGGACTTCATTGAGCATATTTTTTAAAAAAGAAGAATTTTTGATGTAACTAGTAAGCATACTTTTCTCTATATGGGTGAAAATAATTTTTAATTATGTCCTTAAAAGATTAGATGAGACTTGACGTCTCGTTGACAGCAATATCTTTAGAGATGGAACCAGAACCATATGTAGCCGTAGTTAGACAGTTACAAATACACACATGCCTTACCAGGAACTCGAACACAGAAAACCTCGTTCCATGAGCTAGAGTGCCACCAACCGCACGCATTGCGGAGGTAGGATTCGGAACACGAACTTCGGATATAATAATGGCAATTTTTTGAATGATAGGGTTTACTAACCTGACATATTTACGTGACCGTCATTATGAAAATAAGTGTCTAAGCCACTTAATACACGTGAGTCTACGTGGTCTACCGCAGTGCTACTTCTGTGAAGAATTTGGTGGAAGTCAGTTGACTGACACCCGAAGTATGGTATAAAACGTCCATTTTTTTATATGACGATATTCATAAATGGAGGACATAATGTTTATGTATTAGCATATTGGATGATTTTCACAGACACTGCCAGCAAATAGAGTTCTAGTGAAATTGTTTTGGAACACGTGGCATAATAAGAAAAAATATTTACATGGCCGTTTTTTGAGAGTATATGATCAACCCCTTACAACATTTAAATTTTGCTGAGTGCAAAAGTATAACTTGTTGCATGAATTTGGTGGGAATTATATAATTGTTTTACTTGATAGGACATAAAGGTTTAACTTTACAGGTGGTGATATCTTCTAAAATGATGGAGAAAAGAGTTTATGTATTAGCTCGTATGATGTTTGCACTGCCAGCATAGACAGATAATTTATAATTGGTTAGGACCTACATAGTTTCGTAGATGAAGAATACTAAACTAAAATGTTTATATAGCCACCATTCCTATATTAAGTGTCTCACCTACTTTAAACATATACATTTATGTGTCCTATAATAGAACTATCACTTGTTTGCCTAATTTAGCAATATATGTTAAATTGTTTCCTAAAATATTACATAAAAACTTCATTTTTATATTGCGCTATCTTATAAAATGGCGGGTAAAGTTTATATGTGTTGGCATGTATGATGCTTGTAAAAGATACTTTCAGTATACAAAATTTGTTCGAAATTTGAGGAACGGTATGGTAGATTTAGAAAATAAACCTAATGCATTTTGAAAATAAGTGTCTGTTCATATTAAATTGTATGTGCATGCGTGGACTACCACAGTATTATTTACGTGCTGCCAAATTTAGCGAGAAGCGGTCCAGTAGTTTCCGTTATAAAGTACAACCTTTATTTTTTCATGTAGTGCTATCTTCCAAAATTGAGGATTCACAGTATTCATCTCCAAATCCAGTGTTTACATAATGCACTGTGCAAATATATAATTTGGTTTAAATCGGTTGAATGGTTTCCGAGATATGACATAGCACTCTAAATGTCAAAATAGCAGCCTCTTTTGAAGTAAGCGCTCGGCTTGACTGAACGCTGTATGCCCTTAGTAAGTATTACATTTGTACCGCGAGTGGTGAAATTCGGTTCAATCTTTCAAACGCGTTTAGGGGAACACATGCATACAGGCACACATACAGGAAAGCTTATGGGCCTTTCTTTCCTTCTTAAAGTGCGCCAAAACCCCTTAATCAAGAAAAATGTACATAATAAATACTCTAATTTTATGTAATAAAAATGTACTATAAATATTTTTAGTATTTGATTCTATGCACATAATTTCAGACAGGAAAGAAAACTAGCATAACATACATAAAATCAATTATGAAAAGTTAAAAAAAAATTTCAAACGTTAGTGGTATTTTTAAAAAATACAAATACGTACATTAATTATTATCATTGCCTTACTTAAATAAGGTTTTCTTACAAAATGTGTTTTCTGAATATCGAAAAGGTAAATATGGTTAACGTTTGATATAAAAATATTTTTTATTAATTTAATTAAAAAAAATTAAATATGTAAATTATAGGGAAATATTTTACAGCGTTATAAATAAGTGTATTCTTTTTCTGCGACATAAATCGTAATTATCTGACAATTGTGGCAGTGTGTGCACTACTTTGTATTGAGTTCTACCAGCGTGTCTTACAGTCGGTTGCAGTGCTCCATTGGAAGCCACTCTACTTCTTCCTTAAGGCTCCCGCCTACTTGAGGCCGAGAAGCGCGTGAGCGGTAAGGGCGACACTGCCTCGCGCATCAAGTACGCCATCGCCGCTAATCGCAAGGCTCTGAACTGGCGTGCAGTGTTCTCGTCGCACTGCGCGTACCTATGGCACTTTCAACGATGACCCTATTAGTTTATTGATGGGAAGTCTGTTGGGAGGTTTAATGCAGGGCCCTTGAGTAGTTTTGTGTGTACCTGACGCGTATATTTGGAGATACGGCGCTTTGAAAAAGCCGTTCTCCGCCATTTTGAAGTACTCTTAAATGGTGTTTCTGATGTATGTGACGCCTTGAAAGCACTCAACAGCCATCGTCTGAAATGTGCGTTCTTGACGTAGATGAGTACATGGGACTCACGTTTAATAGTTTCGTGGAAAGAACGTTTATTTCAAACACACTGCAACGCAGTTCAAGCGCCCGGTAGGCCACCTTCTCCCTCCATGTCCGATTCTAGTTTTGTCTAGTTGGTTTACATTTTTAAAAAAATCTTCAAGTGCCTATGCATAATCCATTCATAGTTACTTCCAACTTTTGTGAAGCCCTGCTAAAGTTATACTTGCAGGATATTTCCTCCGTCTCATGCAAACTCAGCTTAACTGAGGCTAAAAAATTACACCAAAGGGACATTGCACCACATTCATGTTCACTCATTTTAATAATATTTTGCGTAAGAACTATTTCTTACAAGGCATTACCAACAATGTTTTTTCATCCCTGCCTTTATGCGTTTAAATAATAAATTAATAATTGTAATTTACAGCTAAATTTCAATGAAAGTTAGTTTTAACCAAAAAAAGGTATTCTTATATTAACTTCAGTTTGGCATGCTTCTGATGCATGGCATATTAAGAAAAAACAACCACGCACGACGTGCATGGGGTCGTTTTTCAAAGGTTCAATTCAAAAAAGTGTGCAGAAACCGCGAATAAACTACACCCAACTAGATATTGACCTTACACAGCAGTACAGACATAACGATTGAACTACGATCTCGTATTGATGTCACAATATTGATTTTGCCAGATTTGACAAAATTAATTTTGTGACATAATTATAAGCCCTAGTTCCCTCGTCTTATCTGTTATCAACTAATCGTTGAGTTGAGCGGTACTTTCGGAATGTTATTTTTTAAAAACACAAACAATGTAGGGAAACCAAGAATTCAACATGACCTGCTTCACAATTGTGCGGGCGCCGCTGGCCGGCTGCAGTGCCGTGTCTCGGCGACAGACGCGGCCGACGACCGAGACTAACGAGAATTTTCCCGTTCCGTCACCGCAATTTGCTGCGTTGCCTGAGGCGAGAGGATGGCACTAATGCCTGCTCTGGATTTCAACATAGTTACTGTGTTTTTAATTTGGCTAGTTAGAGACCCTGTTATTTACCCACACCGTCTACCGCCGGCCGCCAGGCGAACTCTCAGTTAACCGGAGCTCTGTCAACCGAACCGACCCTTGGGACCGCGCTGGTGTAGTGTTTCTACTACTCTCCTCCCAACTAGGCGAACCGGGTTCGATGTCCGGCGGGGTTGCTCCCGGATTTTTGCGCGTGGGAGTCGGGTCGGACGATGCCGATGGTCGGCGGGTTTTCTCGAGGATCTCCGGTTTTCCCCGCCCTTGCATTCCGGCACCGCTACATACTTCACTTCGCCCTCATCGGTTCTCAAGACCCCGATGTAAAGAGCCGCCCAAATCTCTACACTCCACTCAACCGACCCTCTCTTTTATCCGACAGTCTCGGAAAGCAGCGGAAAAATAGGAGAGAAGTAAAACGTAACAGAACCAACATTTCACAGAAAGTTTTTGAATAAATTAGGTACTTAAGTATTTGTAATATAAAATTTTTTTTATACGTTTTACTAATTTGTGGAAAGGAATTATATAAGTGTACATAAAGTGTCTTTAATGGTCTACGCTGTACAAAACTTATAACAGCGTCCAGTAAAGATTGTCCTTCACGTGTAAGAGACATCGTTCACAGCCGATACTGTATTCCGTAGTATCGTTAACAGCTGCTGCCAATAGCATGAAGAGCAAAAACATATTTTTATTGGTTGCGATATATGATAGAACATTTCACCGATACAAGTAGAGATCCGAAAGAAAATTCGTCTGTGGCAGTGACCAAACTGATATATTTATCTGTGACTGAAACTGTTAGTTTCGTATGTTTCCAAGCCATTGCATAAAAAACATCGAAATACATGGTGATGTCTATTATAGGCTGTTCAGGGTAAACTGAGCACAAGTCCGTTCACGGTGTCTTCCAATACTTTGAAACAAACCTTTGAAAAATCACCCTAGGTGGTAACACGTAAACCTGTTTTTTCAATAACTTGTATTCCACAAATATACGTATAACACTGTGATTAACTTTAAAGTGCTGTATTGTTCAATAAACTAAACTTTACTTAGTATCTTCTCTAACTTGTAGCATTTATTTCGTATTAAATACGAATTAAAAACAGTACAGTAAGAGCAGCGATGTGTTGGCAACGGCAAGTAAGAAATAGTTCACAGTTAAAATATTGTTTAACCTAGTTTTTTGTATAGTATTTATAAATTAAACGATGCCTATTGATATATTTGCATGTCTAGGTTTTACTGAAGGAAACATATTTAATTGTTACAGTTAAAAATATCAGCGCAAATTGCCGTGCTTAGGCCCTAGTGACATGGTTTTTTTTTTCGGCCGAGGAAGAAAATCTAATGGGCGGAGCGGGACTTCTCTCTCTCTCTCTCTCTCTCTCTCTCTCNGGGGGAGGGAGATGATTGAAAGAGTAGCGATCGCGGCCTTTTGTGAGCGGGTCTGGGGCGGTACAGGCGCAGGCTACCAATTAGGATGGTAGTTGTCACGGCACCGCAGATATTTATGGCACCACTCCCGCGGAGCGGGACTTCTCTCTCTCTCTCTCTCTCTCTCTCTCTCTCTCTCTCTCTCTTTCTCTATATCTCTTTCTCTCTCTCGGGAAGTTTCGCATCGCCGGTTGTAGCAGGAAAATTATACATGTATTCAATTTTAGCATATTTCATACTTATTACAGCAAATGTAATGATTGTTAAATTTGTAATTTACAACTGAAACGAGATTTTATTGTTTGAATACTTATTATATTATATTTAGATGTGATNGTGTGTGTGTGTGTGTGTGTGTGTGTGTGTGTGTGTGTGTGTGTGTGTGTGTGTGTGTGATTGCAAATATCGGACTTGAGAAATTTATACTTTTTAACAGTGAACTGTTTTTAAGACGAAATATATTTTTCGAAAGTCATGTCTGTTTATCACGACGTTGTAACCTTGCCCTAGTTGTTTGAAACACAATTTAACGTGCNACGAAATATATTTTTCGAAAGTCATGTCTGTTTATCACGACGTTGTAACCTTGCCCTAGTTGTTTGAAACACAATTGTGTAACGTGCTTACNACGTGCTTACGTTTCTGTGATTTGAATGTTTGCCACAACCCCAACAAAATACTAAGCCCAGCCAGATAATTTTAAATAAATAATGAAATAAAGCTAGAAATAAGTAAGTACAAGTTCATAGCAATATGAGCGGAATAAACGTTACGTTAGGCCTATTTGTGTGCATGTTCACCACTGTTTTTTAAGTTTGTCGTTGCTACGTACAAAAAAAAAGCGATACGAATTACTTGCTTGAATTTTCTGTTTCTTTTCGTTTGACTGGTTGTTCCTTCGTGTTAATATGGTTCCTAGGTCTGCTTGTGGGTTCAGTCCTCCCTTACGTGGGCAGGTAGGAAACGTTGCAGTTCCGTCGAGAAGTATATAGGCCAGCGGCGTGTGGTGAAGTGCTGCATGGTAGGCTCGTGCTTGCTTAGTGCTGTACACACTCGGCGCAGCAGGAACCAGTTACCAGAGTGGAGCCGGGAGAAACTGAATGTATTGCGGCCACTCACGAGAAAGCGGCGATACACGCATTAGACACGTGCTGTGACGTCAAATGCACTACTACGTTTAAGTGGCCGATGTGTAAACTAGCAAACGATTTGGTATAGTACAGAGCAGAACACAACTTACCTTGCAACAGTTCACCACACGGCGCTGGTGTAGGGATAAGCGGGTTGTCTGTTAATTGCTACTTTTTTTTTTTTACAAAAGTGTGGGGGCTCTTTTTTGACGAGTAGTAAAATTTAGTAAGAAAGGTTAACATTTTAATGACAAATCCAGAGTGTAGCACGTGGTACAGTATTAATAAAAAATATTTCGCTTTCGAAGACTGTTGAAGTTCTACTGTTATGCTTATGCTCATTAAAGAGTAAGTTTTACAACTAAAACATATTATTCTACATTTGCTTACATTGAAACGATTTATTTACGCTGATCACGCCAAACAGACATAGTTACAGAAATTGGTTTGGTCAAATGTAAACAGACGTTTCTGTGCTGCGTTTGGTTGCAGGGTGTTTACGACCACTTGATTTCGCTTGTTATTTTCAATACCAAGTCCCCATGATAAGTGATGGACGCTATCATGTTTCTACGATAGTTTATTAATTCCTTTGTAGTACGAGTTTTTACAAAAGTACTTTTAAAAGTCTGCTACTTTTTTTGTACTGTAAAAATTGCCTTAAATTTAACCCATCGGTTTCTTTTCAAAATTGCATTTATTAAGTACAAGTTTTGAATAAAATTACGTTTATGTACACGTATCTCATTATATAGCCTTGTCCATTCACGGTTACTTCTAAATTTTTCTGAAGTTCTACTTATGTTCTGCTTCCAGGATATTCCTCCGCCTCATGAAAACAAAGCTTAACCAAGTATAGAAAATTNGCATGGTAGGCTCGTGCTTGCTTAGTGCTGTACACACTCGGCGCAGCAGGAACCAGTTACCAGAGTGGAGCCGGGAGAAACTGAATGTATTGCGGCCACTCACGAGAAAGCGGCGATACACGCATTAGACACGTGCTGTGACGTCAAATGCACTACTACGTTTAAGTGGCCGATGTGTAAACTAGCAAACGATTTGGTATAGTACAGAGCAGAACACAACTTACCTTGCAACAGTTCACCACACGGCGCTGGTGTAGGGATAAACTGGTTGTCTGTTAATTGCTACTTTTTTTTTACAAAAGTGTGGGGGCTCTTTTTTGACGAGTAGTGAAATTTAGTAAGAAAGGTTAACATTTTAATGACAAATCCCGAGTGTAGCACGTGGTACAGTATTAATAAAAAATATTTCGCTTTCGAAGACTGTTGAAGTTCTACTGTTATGCTTATGTTCATCAGTATATCTCAGCACAGCTCGTTAAAGAGTGAGTTTTACAACTAAAACATATTATTCTACATTTGCTTCCATTGAAACGATTTATTTACGCTGATCACGCCAAACAGACAGAACATAGTTACAGAAATTGGTTTTTTCAAATGTAATCAGACGTTTCTGTGCTGTGTTTGGTTGCAGGGTGTTTACGACCACTTGATTTCGCTCGTTATTTTCAATACCAAGTCCCCATAATAAGTGATGGACGCTATCATGTTTCTACGATAGTTTATTAATTTCTTTGTAGTACGAGTTTTTACAAAAGTATTTTTAAAAGTCTGCTACTTTTTTTTGTACTGTAAAAATTGCTTTAAATTTAACCCATAGGTTTCTTTTCAAAACTGCATTTATTAAGTACAAGTTTTGAATAAAATTACGTTTATGTACACGTATCTCATTATATAGCCTTGTCCATTCACGGTTACTTCTAAATTTTTCCGAAGTTCTACTTATGTTCTGCTTCCAGGATATTCCTCCGCCTCATGAAAACAAAGCTTAACCAAGTATAGAAAATTATACCAAAGGGACAATGCGCTGAATTCGTGCGCACAGAGTGTAATGATATTTTGCATAAGAACTATTTCTTATTAGGCATTAGCATCATACCTAGTTTTCCCTTTTTCAGTCATATTAATTATAAATTATATATTATGTATTGTAGATTAAATATAATAAAAAATAAAATTTAACCAAAAATAATTTATTTTTATGTTAACACTCGTATAAAACGCTTGTTATAATGACATATTTAGAAACTACGAAGAACTTTAAATAAGGTTGTTCTAAATTAAAATAAATTGAAAACAAATTATTAGTTCTAGGAAGTGTGGAAAATATTTTATGAAAAGTAGTTCTATGAACAACGNAATAAAATTTAACCAAAAATAATTTATTTTTATGTTAACACTCGTATAAAACGCTTGTTATAATGACATATTTAGGAACAACGAAGAACTTTAAATAAGGTAGTTCTAAATGAAAATAAATTGAAAACAAATTATTAGTTCTAGGAAGTGTGGAAAATATTTTATGAAAAGTAGTTCTATGAACAACGNAAAATAAATTGAAAACAAATTATTAGTTCTAGGAAGTGTGGAAAATATTTTATGAAAAGTAGTTCTATGAACAACGCTGTAGAGGAAAGCAGGTTCAATAGTTATTCCAGCAACTTCTTGTAGTTGTTTATTATCAATTTTGCGTAACGACAGGAAAGGGAAAATGTTCATCGGCTCTGAGCATGGAGGAGGCTCCAACAATTTTAAGTAAAATGGGTTGACATTATATTTGATGATTTTGAAACATAGCTCCTAATTTTTGGTGCTGGTAGCGAAGGGGTTAATAGTGTTTCTGGNACATTATATTTGATGATTTTGAAACATAGCTCCTAATTTTTGGTGCTGGTAGCGAAGGGGTTAATAGTGTTTCTGGCAAATTAAATGCCACTTGTTCGGCACTGTTCTAGTCAGAATTAGGTACATTGCGGTGATTGTTTTAACCTTTCACGTATTGACACTAACATACTAAAATAAGAAAATCAACATACGCTCAGCAGGCTCTTCACGGATGTGGTTCCGAGTTACTGCTGCATACTGAGGCTTGCAGCTATTACTGAACCATGGTAAAAAAAAATCAATCCCGGGATGTGTATTTGTTGCCTTTTTTGTGCTACGAACTGGTAATTTTTTTCTACTACGTGGTATGCGCGGATTTCAAGGACGCGAAGGCCAGCGATCTTCGTTAACAACCTGCCTTATAGGCAGTTCACGGCAAGGTTCAAGGTTCATTCTACTCAGGTAGGAACAAAAATTGATTTCTTAAGGAAGAGTTTTGCATAGGGAAAATTTCAGGAGCTAGGTACGCAATGTTCCAAAAGGTAACTTTTAATTAAAGTTTTAAGCTACGTGAATAATAAATGAGAAATATTTTGCTTGTATACGAAGTTACGTAATATTTGATTTATGATTATTACTGCAAAACTGTTTTTAACGTATAAAATAGAGAAAATATTGTACACATGCGACATTAGCGCTTACCTAGCGGCACAAATATTTGGATACCATACTTTGAACATTGGTCTTCCCAACCTGAATAGAAGTTACATTATTCACGGTAATCTGAGCACTTTTGAAATGTTTGATTAAGATCTACTTCTTAGCACATTGTGTATTCTTCCACCATATTTAAAATTAACATTGGCATGGTCCTGATCACTTTATTCTTCCGTCAGTCAAGTGAAACTGTGACATTATCAGGTAAATAAATATTATACAAAGTTTCCAATTATTAAATTTACATGCATTAAAAACCAGGATAAAAAGATAATTTCAGTATTCGCACATTTGTAAACAACACTTTTAATTCAAGGTTTCCCTCCGTCGTTATTAAAATTGACTGGACGCTTGCCAGCCAGTGTGTCCGTTAAAGTAGGTGCAAGTAGGGGCAGTGACATTTTTCAAAGGTTGACTTCAAAAGTGCTTAAACAATCGTGAACAATCTATACGTAACTGTTGTTCAACATCTGTACGTATAATACTAGCAAAACTCGGGGGGAAGGAAACTGTTCATACTGGACATGCGTTTCTTTCCAGTTCCCGTACTGAGTATTGAGTATTGCCAGAGAGTACGTACGTATACAGAGGTGAAACAGAGACTTACACCGCCAACTCCAGCCACACATGCCATTAACATGGCGTCACTCTCCAGCAACATGTCAGATCGCCGTGCGTCCATCAGCGCCTGGTAAATTACTCGCCAGCCCAGACAATAGAGAACATGCCGCAACACGCATTTGCCAGTCAGACTTAAGAGTTTGCAGTGTTGCCATATTTTCTGTAGATTCGTTGTGTGGACGTCGACGTTTATCTCGGCAAGTAAATATCCTGGATATGCGACTTTTTGCCAGAAAAGATCAAAACCCAATATCTAAGCCCGTACATTTTCGTTTTTACTATAGTAAGCGTATTATATGAGAAAATATATCGTTAAAATGATTTAAAAAAAAAAACAAATCGCATTTTAGAGCTTGCCTGCGCAGTTTACTTCAGAGGTAGGAGATGGGCTACCATCGCGTGTAACGAAGTGCCACTGTCACATACGTAGTCTGCACAAGAAGGCGTGACGACGGAAGCGCCTTGCGCGTAGGAGCGACGGCGCGCTGGGCGCGCGTGTTATTCTCGCCCGTATCGCCGTGCCTCGAAGGCGAACCAAAAAAAATATCGGGCCCGTGGCATTGTTGAATATTTGCAAGTCGCAGCCCTGCTATCTATTCAACATTATTCTACTGCATAGGTTGTTTATCCGTCCCCTGACCGCCCGGGGGTAGGGGGGCAGGGAATGAGCAGGGTTGCGTGCTGCTGCTACCGCGCTCTTAGACATTTCTCTAAAAAACATTACTAAATTATTATTTTTTTCCTTACCTCTGTTTCTAAACCTGAAACAAAAAAAACACTCTAACATGATTAGAAACTAAGAGGGAACATGAATAACTCTTCATAAATCCCATATTTACAACATCAGATTTTTGTGAAAGCGTAGTAGATGAGTGGACAGGTGAGTGGATTGGTGTATTGGACTGTCAAAAAATTTTTTTCTAGTTCAGATCCCGCCACCGGACAAAAATTTATAGTTTTAATAGTCATGTTTATGCACAGTGAATCACCNTGAAAGCGTAGTAGATGAGTGGACAGGTGAGTGGATTGGTGTATTGGACTGTCAAAATTTTTTTTTCTAGTTCAGATCCCGCCACCGGACAAAAATTTATAGTTTTAATAGTCATGTTTATGCACAGTGAATCACCTACATAACGTAAGTAAAACTTTTTTTTTTGTCACCCCTGTTTTTAAAGAGCAGATTTAAAACAACTTGAAAATTTGTGGTCACGTTCTGCGGCTATACGGAGTTTTGCGTGAAATTTATGGATAGAGCGTTGTTGAAAAAAAAAAACGGAGGGACCAAAATTTAACGCAGATGTCTGGGTAATTTATAACCGGTATTTTCCGTAATTTTACAGACATTTTCTCTAACAGTGTGGTGACGTGATACCGTTGTTGATGCCAATTTCCTTGACNACTATACGGAGTTTTGCGTGAAATTTATGGATAGAGCGTTGTTGAAAAAAACACGGAGGGACCAAAATTTAACGCAGATGTCTGGGTAATTTATAACCGATATTTTCCGTAATTTTACAGACATTTTCTCTAACAGTGTGGTGACGTGATACCGTTGTTGATGCCAATTTCCTTGACCTCTGCAACGCGCTTTATGGGCAGGCAAGTTGTTCCCTTCCTAAATGACGTGGCGGTATTATAGGCTACGCGAGGCTCTGGAGACGGGCGTTGAATCGTATTGGATACTACGTGATGCGAACTGTCCCCTATTAGCTGGCCTATACTCTGGCGAGCAGTTTACCAGGCGCTGATTGGCGAACGACGTTCCAAAATGTTTCTGGCTAGTGACGCCATTTCAGTAACGCGTGCGGCTGGAGTTGTCGTTATAAGCGGCTGTGTTACACGTCTCTTTGTTTAAGGGGCCGCATGCCTGGCGCTCTAACTGCATTGCAGTGTATTCGAAATACAGTTTTTTTTTTACGAAACTACGATTCGTGCGTCCAATGTGCTAGTATAAGAACAGAACGCACACTTCAGACTATGCCTGTCGGTTACACCCAAGATGTCACGAACATTAGAAACACTATTTCACAGCACTCCAACATATCTAAAAACGGCTTTTTGAAAGCCCTGTATCTCAAAATATACGCGTCATATACACACAGAAGTAATCGAGGAGCCTGCATCGAACCTTGCTACAGACTTTCCACCAATACAATTATAGGGTCACCTCTGAAGTCCCATAGGTACACGCAGCACGACGAGAATACTGCACGCCAATTCAGAGCCCTGCGCGTAGCGGCGATGGCGTACTTGTAGTGCGTGGCAGTGTCGCCCTTATCGCTCCCTCGCTTCTCGGCCTCAAACGCGGAAAAAAGCTCCAGGTAAGCGGGGCCCTTAAGAACTCTGTGGTGCAGGCGCATTAGAGTACGTCCTGTGTGATTTTACTTCCGGCCAGTCTTGCGCATCAGCCGCACGAGGTCTGGAGTACAAATGTTTGATGCGGTGATGGCATCTTGGCATGAATGTTTTGAGGGAACGAGCTTACTGTTAGATTAGCTAGCTAAACTATCTTCAGAGGTAGCCTTAATGTGTATTTCACGTAGCTCACAATATGGTTAGGCTAGCTTTTTTTCGCACATTAACGTTAAATTATATGAAGTAAGTTTAAGTCGTGCAAAGTTTCCTACCACGTTGTTCATAGTTTCCATCTTTGATATCAGCCAACATGACGAAACCAGCGCACATTTATTACTCCGTTCCGAAATACACTAAAGCATGGATTTAGTAACGGAACAACTTTTCACGGGTTTTCGAGGAACTGCATTCGCGCAAGGAGTGGAACACTAACTGATTGGTAGACAAAAGAGATTTACGTCACCTCTAGTAAATATTCAAGACACTGGCAACTTCATTCCGTGTTGCCGGGTGAAACAGGAGACTGAGTTCTGCATGTAGCGGTGGCCAGCGAGTAATTGACTTAACTCTCGTCGAGTATGTAGAGGATTGTGGTGCCATTTGATAACGCGAAATGGTCGGCTCTGTAACACTTTGACTTCCTACGACGTCATATGACGTATGATTTCAACAGTTTTTTTGTGGAGTTTGCCGTAAAATTACCACGTTCCACATTCTTTAAAAACATGGGTGGCTTTGTGTTACGCAGCAGGCAGTTTTCATGAAGTTTACTGCAGCGTAATTTTACGCCGGCAATACTCTAACGGTAAAATTACTCACATGCAGGCCCGATTTTACAAACGAGCACTGTGCACGTGCCCAGGGGCGCGAGAGGTTTGAAGTACAACGTCCAAGAACAAGGAAATAAGACAGAACACAGAAAAGTTTAAAATAGAATACTGAATACATATTTTTATAAAATAAAACTGCGAGATACCCCCCTGATTTGTAATCACACGTAATACTCATAATAGCAGTGAGGACGAAGGCTGGTACATTTTATCTCTGTGCGAAGTGAAGGACGCTTGCTCATAACGTGCCCAGGCAGCTGTTGACGTCAAAATCGAGCCTGCTCACATGAACAGAATGTATCGAATGTAATTTTTTATAGCAAGGAACATTTCACTGGTGCACTGACAAGTTGGTATTATATTGGCGGACAGCTGGCCAGTAACGAACGTCGTTGTACAGTACAGTAACAGTGCACGGTGAAATGCAGATCGAAAGGACAGTGGTAAATGGGAATAAAGAACCCAGCATAACTGGTGTCATCTGAAGTGGTAGATATAGGTGACTAACATCTAACTTGTCTTGAATGTATGTAAACGCATGCTACGCTCAACTCAAACATTTCCTATCACCATTTATCAAGTGGTTCAGAGTCCTCCTTACTCATTAGTAAACGTCGTGTTAGCCTTCCCGGAATAAATATAAACGACGTAAAATATAAACTTTGAAATCGTTTATCGTCTTTCTAACATCCAACTAGACGTCGCTAAAACAGCCACTACTAATAGTTATTTTATGGATTGCAGTGTATGTTTACAAGTTTTGCACATTGACGTTTCAGAGCAGATAAGAATAATCTGTTCGTGGTTTCTTCACACTTTTTGAATCAAACTTTTGAAAAAACGCTCTTTGTATTACGTGTTTGATGGCTTCCTAAATATTTCATGTAACGCAAGAGTTTTATACTTGTATTAACATACCTTCTTCTTAGTTAAATTTAATTTGTATTTATGATTTATCTATACATTACAATATTAAATTTATAACTAATATGAATTAAGACGGGGGGAAACAGGTGGTGTGTTGGTAATGCCTTTTAAGAAATAGTTATTATGCAATATATAATTACACGGAGTGCGCACGAATGTGACGTGTCCGCCTTCTGATGCAATTTTTTAGGCTTTGTTTGCATTAGGCGGAGGAATATTCTGGAAGTAGAATTTTAGCAGGGCTTCAGAAAAGTTGGAAGTGGCGGAGAATGGACTATGTGCAGAAGTGAAGTGGAGTGGTGGTTTTTTTGGTGTTGACGTACCCATTCACCGACTGGCGGCTGCGCGAGGCATTGGAACGGATCCTATGTCTGATTGGCTGTAGGTGCTGCGAAAGACTCCCTATTGCCTGCACTGCTAGGTGGCAAGTAAGTTGCCAGTAGTTGATTGGCGAGCGGCGTCCCGACACATGACGACATGTTGCGGGCCAGTGGTGCCATTTCCCTGGCGTATGCGGCTGGAGTTTGCGATACAAGCGGCTGTTCCACTTCTGTATTCTTCAGTATTCTATTGTGACGTAGTGGCACCAAGATGTCTTGAGCTCCTTCTCGTAATTTCGCTGCATGGAACGTGTATATCATTGTATGCCAAAGTAAATATAGAATTATCTTTCAAAATAATAACACAAAACGTACTTGACCATGCATTAGCATACTTGTCCTCCGCCAAGTAAGTCTCGAGTGCGAAGCTGTCCTACTGCTTTTGGGATTGTGCTTTCCCCAAGTGATTTGAGATACCTCCCTGGCTCCAGGCCAACTCTCTCTATTGTACATGCATTACATTAACCCACTCATACCTGGTGTAAGTTAATCGTGCACAAAAAGCACAAGAACGTTACCTCGTGTTCTACCAGTATTATACACATCATGGGCCAGTGCCCAGTGATATTTTCTGCAGTTAACTGATTCGCGAACCTTGTTACGTTACGACTGATTCATGTCACTGTTCCCCGAACACAAAGCCCACAGTTCACTGATCGTGAAAATGAAAGAATTTCTCTGTGTGCTTCACTCATTCGAAATGTTCTTGTTTGTGCGACAACTGAAAATCATAAATTAATGTGGGACTGAAATGGTTAATATCTATATTATACCATGCGGTGTTCCTAAAAGGAAATGTAGTATATTTATTTAAAACGAAGTGCGCGCGTTAAAAGTCATTGCATACAAGATATGAGGCGATAACAACAAAGTCACTTTGAAATATTTATCTAATTTTTTTACTGTATCCAAGCTGTAACTGAAGTGGGTTGTAATAAGTCGGGATTGCAATAGAATGCGAATAAAACTCATTCCCACTGATTATATCAGGCGCGTAGGGCTTTGTATCACGTTTGTACTTACACAACTGAGATGTTCATCATTTGTTAAACCTAACTTAATCAAATGTGTCGAGCTAAAACTAATTAATTCATTTATTACTTAAACACGCACCAATTAAAAGCCACAATAGCGGCTCAGATTAAGTTTACTGTAGACAACACATTGTTTTAATTAGTGTAAATTTGGGCCCATTGTTTTGCAAGTTTGAAGAACACTGATGCGCGACATTACTCTCAGAGGTTGTTAAAAAATTGTTTTGAGGCATGTCAACGTTACTGTTTTGGCTCTTCTTTAACTTTCCTTTCTCGCCAGCACGTGCTTAGTTTCATTCGAGCATCATTATGTGGAGTCAAACAAAGGCGATGTAAATATTTAGTAAAGTTACACGAAACGTGCACGTGCAAACAGCGCAGAGCTCACTCGCCAGAGTTTAGTCGCAGAGAACTTAAGAGTGCAAAGGCAAAACAGTAGCTTCTTCCGTGGACTCTAATAGCACACTCCAGCAAAATGGCGCCATGTCGAGACGACGTTCACCAATCAGCGCCTGGTAACCTACTTGTCAGCCGGCAGCCTAATTAATATGGCACATTTCGCAGCACGCAGTAGCCAATCAGACACAAGGCCAGTTCGAAGAACCTCGCGCAGCCAGTCAGAGAATAGACACGTCTACACTAAAGTAGCCACCACGTCATTTCATCTCTATATATGTATATACTCTGTGTCAAAGCCTTGATAATTCAATTATGAAAGGGTACACTGGATGTAGTGTTATCGAAAATACGTTGCCTAATTTTTTTTTTCTACTTTTTCCGACTATTGTTTTTGGGCATTAGGGTCCATTAAAAATGCATCTGTGCTTCATGTTATTGACAGCAGCAGCTTATGAGACAACAAAATATAAGTCTTATCAACTAATAATGTTTCCCACACGTGAGGGACTTTCCTCGCTGGACGTTGCTTTCCGCTGTGTACAGTGTACATAATCTTCACGTATAACGTCTGATGTACCGAGTAATGTGACTAATGTGATGTGATGTAATATAATGTAGTCCGCGGGCTGCCATCTGAAAACAGGCTTGTTTATTTTATCCGAAAGATCCGCTCTGAGCCGAGCCGATACTAACAAGTGCGCGCTCTGCTTAAGACGTTAGCTTCAGGCCATGGCTAAGACGTTAACTTTAGGCCATAGTAAAGGCAATAGCTTTGCGCCACGCCTAGGGTGATAGGTCTAGGCCACGTGGCTCCGAGTTCGAATTGTGAGGACGACATTATTGTGTTTGCTGCCGTTGAATGTAACTTAAAACCGTATTTCACAATGATTTTTATCTCATTATCTGAAAGAGATATATATTATAAGGGCCACATAAATGTAAATATTTGTAGTCAAATGATTATAGTTTTCAAAATATAGCACTAAAATGTCGAACATTTTGGGAAATGGGAGCTCAAGTTTCTCTGCTAGTAGAATATATATGGGAAGTCGGGGACAATGTATTTTAAATGGGACAAAACTGGCACCGGCGCCGGCCGGCCGCCATGTTGTGACGTCATCCGACCACCATATTGGATCCAGGTGACATTTGACCTTGACCCATGACATTGACCTTAATAACCCTGGTACAAGTGACCTTGGATGACCTTGAAACCAAAAACATTTCAAACGAATGGAGAATAATTATAAAAACCTAAAAGAATTATTTAAAAAAATGGAAAAAATGTATGTAAAGACTTACATGTAAGAGGTCCAGGGTTCTATGACAGATGGATCGACTAGGCGCCTAACACCACCAACCCTAACCAGGTCGGCAGTGAACATCTCGCCAGTTATGTCCCTTTTAAAATACATTGTCCCCGACTTCCTATATGTATTCTACTTATGCTCCTGATTAACTTTGCCAACTTAATCACATGTTATATATATATATATATATATCCTATACACAACAGATAAATTAAGTATCAAAGATATTAAATAATGGATACTCGTATACTGCTATTCTTAATCTATTTTAAATTAGGTATTAATGTTTTTACCAACACATTTTTTTCCGTCCTAGTGAAAATAATATTAATATTTATTAGTTTCTCTTGGACGAATAAAAATGTTTTGGAAAAAACATCAATACCTATTTTAAAAGAATTTCGGAATGCAGTACACGAGTACCCATTGTTTAATATTTTTGATACTTAATTAACATGTTTTGTATATTATATGTCACCTAATACGTGATTTATTTGGCAAATTTTATTAGTAACATAATAACTTGGGCTCCCATTTTCCGAAATTTTCGATTTTTCGGTGCTATATTTTGAAAACTATAGTAATTTGACTACAAATATTTACATTTATGTGGTCCTCATACGAATCTCTTTCAGATAATGAGATAAAACATGATCGTGACATACGGCCTTAGGTTTGTAAACCAACCGCTCCCCTCGTCGCCTATCGACATAAGGCGGGGTTATAATATGACTACTATATGTGAGGCGGGCGAGCGACAGGCGTCCGGCCGGTAGAACGTCCTCCCACGTGGAGTAGGTGCAGACTGGACCAGCGTGCCGCAAGAGGTGACCGCGCGCAACGCTGGGGCGAGGGCGCGGTGTTCTAGTCGCTGCACGGACCGCNCTGATGTGTGGCTCTCCTTGACCGTGACACGCGGCGACGTAGCTCGGCCTGCCAGTTACGTGCTCCTCGCGCATGCGCACTGTCCACAGCACTTCTGAAAGACCTCCTCACATTTATATGGCCAACGAAGCGAAATCCTTTAAGGGCAGTGG
This sequence comes from Clitarchus hookeri, assembly GCA_002778355.1. Lineage (NCBI taxonomy): Eukaryota > Metazoa > Arthropoda > Insecta > Phasmatodea > Phasmatidae > Clitarchus > Clitarchus hookeri. Next base: position 368,101 of record NQII01000568.1, read on the forward strand.
CCCCGTTTGAGGCGAATCGGGTTCGATTCACGCCGCGGACACTCCTGGTTTTCCGCACGCGGCAATCGTGCTGGACGATGCCGCTGGTGGGCGGATGTTCTCGGGATCTCCCGTTCCCCCCGCCCTTGCATTCCGGTGCTGCTCCGTATTCACTTCGCTTCACCCTCAACTACTTAAACCCTTTTGCACTCCATTCCTTACGGGAGAGTTTGGCACAGGGAAGATTTTCCGCGGGAAGTTGCGCGGCTAATCCAAACAGGTCGTTTTTATTCTGGCGGTAAATTGAGAAAATATATATTTATTTGTGTGAACTTTTATGTTTGGCCTCAATTGTGATATATATTTACTTTGCCCCAGCGAATATATTAAGTATGAATCTAATTTTACTTTATTTTCTAACTATTGTGGTTAACAGCAAGCAGTTAAAATACGAATGGTTTAGCACTGAGCGTTCACAAACCAGCTTATTTTAGCGTAAGAAAGTTACGAATTTAAGGTGAAATAAGGAACTTTTCGATTATGTTGTTACATTTAAATACAGTAATTGTGTAATACAATGTTTATCAAAGTTCAGTTTTGCAACAGAAAATTAAACAACATGTGGGTATACCTATTTCCTTATATTTCAACAATTACTGCGAAGGATAAAGTTTATTCACTAAGTAGATTTTAACACACTACAGACCAGAAGATTTTACACAACTACATTTATTTTATACAAATTGCAATTATCCCTTTAGCTACGTACAAAATAGAAAGACCCGGTACATATGCGACGCCAGTGCTACATGGCGGCGAAAATGTTTAGTAGCCAAATTATTGGCATTGGGTTTCCAAGCCTTGGTCATGCTTAACATCTTCTTTTCTCTTCATTCTGCATCCTTCCACCACATTTAACATCAAATGAGAGGTATCCCCGCTATCTCAGATTTACGTATATACCTTCATAAATTAATTTCTAGATTCAATCATTAAAAACAAAGTTTGTCAAAGCACAGTAAACATCGTATTTTTTTAAATATTTTTTTTTCCGAAACCCCACTTGCTATTCTCTTGCGATTCGTTTCGCACATGTAACCATAATCAAAGGTCCCCTCATTGTTTAATCTTTTCTGTTCCACATGGGAAAATATGTACGAGTATGTAACTGAAGCCGTACAAACTTAAAAATTTATGTTAAGTAGTCCTCTATGCCATGCCAAGATTTGATTGGTAGTGTACGGTCATAAAGCTTGATTACGAAGATGCAAAAAAATTACGATGGATGGACTGTCTCCCCCTTAATATTATCATGGGTCCAATTACTTTATTCATGTGCTAGTCAAGTAAAACCATGGAAATGAGGAACTCAAATGTGTTACTAATATACCAATTTGTACTATGTGTATAAAGTAAAGAAATCTTGATTCGCCACACGTTTAAACATTACACTTGCAGTCCAACATCATGACTTGGAAATATTTTTTAGTGTTCGCTGCAAACTTAGAGCCTCCAGGCCAGTATGTACAGTGGGATCTATGCACGCAACTGCCAGTGGTTTTTTGAAAGGTTGATGTCAAAAGTGCTCGATTTACCGTGGGCAGCCTGTAGAAATCCCGGCACCTCACGTCCATGATAGAACATTGTGTGAACAACAACGTAATTAAAATACAAAAACGACGAAAAGATAACTTTCTTAAAAAAAATTTCAAAATATTAATTAAACACGATTGCAGCATTTGGCTAAAACATTTGTAGAAATCTCATAAATGTCAAGAAGCAATTTCTTTGAAGTGTGACACGTGATTCGCCCACGATTAGGACTTAACTTTTAGTATTTGTTGATTTAAAGTTTACTTTTAAACTTGAAATGAATTAATAGAATAACCACATAATAAATTTACAAGAAATTTCTTTAAAGTATTCTGGTAACATTAAAAAACATTTAGAGCAACAGGAGAATAAATAACGTGGGTAAATGTTCTAATTCATTTGATAAAAGATAAAAAAAATTAAAATACTCATAACTTTGCTGATTTTCGTTCAGAAAATTAGCATCCCCAGATCTTTTCACTCTCAATGAACCGGTATTTGATACCACATCAAAAAAATATAAAATATTGTATAAATATAGTAAATCAATTTGGTTACTCGAAGAGCCTTAACGTTTACCGGCGACCTCAGTTGGCGAGATCGCTTATGTTTTAACACGATGTTGTAGGTTGGAATCTCCGGTGAGCCATGCAAACACTTGTTGTAATAAATGCGAGATTATACACCATATTTACGGTTTGGAAACAATTTTCGTGTTCGATGATCTCTAGACTGGATTCCACAGACCTCTGTCGCTGAACAAATAAGTACTCAGAGGCTAAATGACATGGCGGTTTCTTTGATGTGGACATGCTCGTTATTTGATTGGCTGTGCGGGGCTCTGGGAACAGGTCTTGTGTCTGACTGGCTACTTCGTGCTGCGGAAGTTTCCTATTGGCTGGGCTGCTTTGTGGCAAGTAAGTCAACAGGGGGTTATTCGGAGTTATTCGTTTCGTGTCCTTTCAACAAAACTATTACTCAAAATTTCGTTTGCTAACGAGATGATGTATTCTAAGTGCCTTTAAGTGTTCGTTTGACGTCACTATGTTCGATATCACGTTCGAAACGATAACGAAGCCCTTCGGGCTTTCGTTACGGAGTTTGATTAGGAATACGTGGCGCGTGCGTGTTTCGCGCAGTTATTTGTAACTGCGGAAGATGAGAGTCATGAAGAAGCCTTCACGCAGAAATATAAAAATATATTTAGAAATAAAAATGTTTTATTTACACCTACCAACTTTTCTGTTTCAATTTGTGAACAATACATGCAACACTATAGGCAGACTGTTGTGAGGGTATTTTATTATTTCAATTATTGGAGTTATTTATAATGAAATACGATAGCATAAACGTTGAATTTATTCCATTGTTTTGAACAATGTAGTTAGGAAATAATCTGATAGGTACCGCTAAACTGTAAATAATATTGGGAGTATAAAACGAAATTACTGTGTGTTGAAAATAATTTATTTCAAATTCCTACCACATCGGAATAACTGCAATAAACTAGACACATGAAAGACTTCTAGTTTGTTGTTCATCGCTTAGTTTGGAATCTTGGTACTAAAAATAACGAATTAAACGCTTGGTCGTAAACAGCATGCAACCAAACAAAAGTATCTTACACATGTGACGACCAACGTTCTGCCCGATCTGTCTTATCAGTGTACCTGAGAATCTATCTTAACACAAGTGCAAACGAAATTACAACACGTTTATTTAAGTATAACACGTCATACGTCCAGGCAAGTTATAAAATACGGCCAAGTACGATGTGGACCGCAAATATGGCACACTTGAACGTAATGTTCCTTTTTCCTGGCATAGCCTACATTATTTGTTAAATACTAACANACGATGTGGACCGCGAATATGGGACACTTGATGAACGAAATGTTCCTTTTTCCTGGCATAGCCTACATTATCTGTTAAATACTAGCATTTAAAACCATCCTAAAGGAAACAAAATATTTTAAGGGCTTTACTGCTTTGGTGTATTTATATTTTCAAGTTGAANTATAAAATACGGCCAAGTACGATGTGGACCGCAAATATGGCACACTTGAACGTAATGTTCCTTTTTCCTGGCATAGCCTACATTATTTGTTAAATACTAACATTTAAAACCATCCTAAAGGAAACAAAATATTTTAAGGGCTTTACTGCTTTGGTGTATTTATATTTTCAAGTTGAAGTATTCATAACTTTATTTTAAAAACACCCACATTTCAGTTAAATCTCTTGCGGGTAGTGTTGCCATTATGCATTCGCTCGGAGGACTATAAGGAAATATGATTTAGCATACGAAATTGCCTTTCTCGAAGATTTTATTCGTTTCGAGATCTTTCGAAACTTTGACGAATAGAAAAAATTAAGGAATAATTTATATCAAGCCCACAGAATTTGCGAACGGTGCTCCAACATGTTGCTGGGCAGTGGCGCCATTTTGCTGGCACGTGCTGGAGGTGGCTGAACAAGCGGCTGTTGCAACTCTGTATTCTTAAGTATAGTCTATTCGAGGTTTCTTCACCCTTTTCGAATAAAATCTGTGAAATATCACCCCGTGGATGACGTGTTTGGTATTTTCCAAGTATTTGCCAAGTATTTGCCAAGTATTTGCCAAGTATTACAAGCTTAGTACACTGTGTCAGCATAAAAGTACCTTATATTTGGTTAAGTAGAACTTCTACTTCTATTTTAGTTATAAATTATAATATTTCATTTATAATTAATACGGATAAAACAGTGGGGGTAGGTGTGTTGGTAATGCCTAGTAAGAAATAGTTGTCATGCAAAATACAGGATTAGTATAAAATAATACCCCAACTTTGAAGGTCAATAAATCAAAACCAAACAACATACAACCTTGAATGAACCGTGGAACTGTGAACATTGACATCAAATACACTAAGAGACAAATACCGGACAGGTCTATGGAAATGCATAGGCGTGCGTGCGAAAAATAACCTTGTGGCAACAGGTGTTACTATTATTATTTTCCGGAAATATTTCAAAAGTTATTTGTTATTATCATTTGTCAGTAAATATTTTCCACTTCTGAAACATTTGACGTATGGGGAATTTTCGTTGTTTTAGTTTTCCACATTTTTAAATAAACTTTCCATAGATAAAAGGAAGTTTCGTCTTCATATCCACTATTATCAGTGGAAAGTAGTATCAAACAGAGGTGCTGCTGTCTTCTGGCTGGAGGTGACAACACTGCCGGATTTTCTCGCTGACCGGTATCGTTCTCTAGTGTATTTAGTGACATTTTTTTTTCAAATGTTGATTTCAAAAGTGCTTAAATAACGTATAGCAGCGAAGACGTATCACGTGCAGAATTGTACAGGTGATTTACGAGCGTAGCAGTACGAGTGTTGCGTGTCGCGGTGCGAGAAGCTTGCCGCCACTTGTAAGGAGAACAATGACCGGGACATCGCAACAGACGGTACTGTGGCCTTCGAACCTGCCTGTACAGTGCAGTTGCGGTCGCAATAGTACACTTTCGTCACCCTCCGCGTCGCGATGTCGTGCACAGCTGTTTGAACTCGTGCCGATAAGCCGATAAGCCAGGACCTACACCCTCCCACTGATGGAGCCACTTGTTTTTCGCGAAAAAGAACTACGCGCAGGCATACACTATATGAAGAGACAGGGGTGAAATACCGCAGTAGTTCCTTTGATGTGCGCGTACCTATTCTGTGATTGGCTGCGCGAGGTCCCGAACTAGCCTTGTGTCCGACTGGCTACTGCGTGCTGCGTAATGTACAATATTGGCTAGGTTGTCGGCTGATGAGTACGTTACCAGGCGCTGATTGGTGAACGCCGTCCCAACGTGTTGCTGGTAAGTGACGCCATTTTGTGAGCGTGCGCGGCTGGAGTTCATGGGATAAGCAGCTGTTTTGCCTCTGTATTCATAAGGCTCCCGTCTACCCGACAATTGATATGCGTTGCAGTGTTTGAAATACGCTTTTTTATGAAAGTATTAAACGTGCATCCAATGTGCTGATCTTCGAAAAGAACACTCACTTCAGACGAGGGCTTTTCATTGCTTTCAAGACGTCACGCAAATTAGAAACACCATTTCAGAGCACTCCAAAATGGCTAAAAACTGCTTTTTCAAAGTACTGTATCTCAAAATACTCAAGGGCCCTGCATCGAACATTCCTACAGGCTTCCCTTCAATAAAGTAATAGGGTCGCCGCTGAGGTACACGCAGCACGACGATAACACTGCACGTAAGTTGAGAACCTTGCGCTTAGCGGCGGTAGCGCTATTGATGCGCGTGGCAGTGTAGCCTTTATCGCTTCCGCGCTTCTCGGTCTCAAACGTGGAAAAAAGCGCTAGGTAGGCGGGAGCCTTAAGTACTCTGGAGTACAAGGTATATTTCAATACCCTGCGTGCACGCATGCAGCGTTCATTTTTGTTATTGGCGGAATTTATTTGCCAGAAGACATTTTTAATTACTCCGATACTNGTGCACGCATGCAGCGTTCATTTTTGTTATTGGCGGAATTTATTTGCCAGAAGACATTTTTAATTACTCCGATACTGAAGACATGTAACCATTAAAATCTTCCAATCGCGAAAGCGGATCTGAAAGGAGATAGGAGCATTTGAAAATTGACCTATTAATCTGGAATTTTGCGAAATATCGAAACGAAGTGAAACTAAATTACAGTTCACCTTACATTGTTTTGTGTTGTCGAAATCTTCAACCCAAGGGCAAACTCTCATTAATACCACCNGTGCACGCATGCAGCGTTCATTTTTGTTATTGGCGGAATTTATTTGCCAGAAGACATTTTTAATTACTCCGATACCGAAGACATGTAACCATTAAAATCTTCCAATTGCGAAAGCGGATCTGAAAGGAGATAGGAGCATTTGAAAATTGACCTTTTAATCTGGAATTTTTCGAAATATCGAAACGAAGTGAAAATAAATTACAGTTCACCTTACATTGTTTTGTGTTGTCGAAATCTTCAACCCAAGGGCAAACTCTCATTAATACCACCCACCGTATTGAAAACAACAAGGTTTACCAGCCTCTTATTGTATAAAGTTTTTTACCTTCAGAATGTATGAACACTTGATGTTGGTTTATTGACCATAGTACGACTTAATAAACAAAAATGCAGCTGCATCTGCCCGGGGCCCATTGTTTTCCTGTAAAACGCATGTACAGCTTCGGCTGCAGGGATACAGTGCCCAGCACGTAGGCAACACTACATCCTACGTCTATTATAATTTCTGTTCCCANTGTAAAACGCATGTAAAGCTTCGGCTGCAGCGATACAGTGCCCAGCACGTAGGCAACACTACATCCTACGTCTATTGTAATTTATGTTCCGACTGCGCATACGAAGGTTAAAGACTATTTTAATACTTACCAGAAACAAGATGTACCATGCATTAAAAAGCTTACAGTACTGAATCTGCCTGTTTCTGGCAACAGTTTGTGTGTGATTCCCTGCAGAAACTAATTCCTACTGGAGACATAACTGTTGTCACTAGAGATTGCATAATTTTACGTGTCTGCCAGTAATGTAAAATACTTTCAGTTTAAACAGTTCTACTTCCTCCGTTCAAGTATTTATTATATCGTGTTTACAGTTAAGTTTAATAATTTTATTTTAACAACCTCTGCTTCGACACATTCCCATAATACAGGATGAGTATAAAAGAATATCCCAAATTTGAAGGTCTATAATATAAAAACCAAACAACCTACAACCTTGGATGACCAATCAAATTAACTGTGGAACTGTGAAGTTTGTTTACCATATCTTCAAAAATGTTCAATGTGACCACCATGAGCTGCCCGAACGTCATCTACGATATAATCAAACTCGTTCCACGCTCTTGTCAGCATGTACGGTGTTACGGTTTGGATGGCGTTCGTAACTCTCGGTTTGAGGTGGTGAGTGGGTAGCGAGCTCGCATTCGACACGTCAATGTAAAGGGGACGGTCTGATGTTTCCTTTATGTGCCGAGAGATGAAACTGGGAGCGTCTGTCGTCGCACTATGAGCGTGTGTTGTGTGTTAGTCCGCATAACGATGGCGACAGAACAACAGAAAGCGTTCTGTGTTATTCAGTTTGCTAAATGTGAATCTGTTACGACTGCTCAACGTGAATCCCGTCGTAAGTACGGATGTTGTCTTCCCGATAGGTGGAGTATCGTAAGTTGGTTTCTTCAGTTCCGTGACACAGGGTGCCTTCACAAAGGCAAAGTTCTGGGTGGCCGCGTGTGTCCGAAGAGAATGTGCAACGGATTCAACAAGCGTTCGTTCACTGTCCGAGAAAATCAACTTGACAAGCTAGCCGGGAAATGTAAATCCCTCAATTGACGGTATGGACAGTGTTGCGAAAGCGATTGCTGTACAAACCATACAGGTTACAGCTTGTACAGGCTCTTACCGTAAGGGATAAAGAACTGAGACGTGATTTCTGCACGTTCGTTCTTGCCCAGAACGAGGTAGACGATGCCTTCACGTCTAAGCTGGTTTTTAGCGATGAAGCGATGTTCCATACAAATTTTAAGGTGAACCGGCACAACGTGTGGATACGGGGTCAGGAGCCTCCACATGAAACCACCGAACACGAGCGCGCTTCCCCCAAATGAACGTGTTTTACGCTGTATCCAAAGACACTGTTTCCGGCCCTTTCTTTTTTCACGAGCCCACTGTTACTGGAATCCCTTATTTGGGCATACTTATAGAGTGGTTGTTTCCTCAGTTAGAAGAGGCGGCGGGGGACTTCATTTTCCAGCAGGATGGTGCGCCACCCCATTGGCACCTAGCTGTTCGCGGATACCTGAACGAGACGTTGCCGCAAAGCTGGATTGGTCGAGGAGCAACTGGTGACCAGGCTCTTCATCACTGGCCCCCAAGCAGCCCGGATCTTACCCATTGCGACTTTTTTCTGTGGGGGTTCATAAAGGATCAAGTGTTTTGTCTACGATTGCTGGCTAACATTCTCAAAACGAGAATTACGGACGCCATCCAAACCGTAACACCGTACATGCTGACAAGAGAGTGGAACGAGTTTGATTATATCGTAGATGTCGTTCAGGCCGCTCGTGGTGGTCACAATGAACATTTTTGAAGATATGGTAAACAAACTTCACAGTTCCACGCTTCATTTTATTGGTCAACCAAGGTTGTAGGTTGTTTGGTTTTGATATTATAGACCTTCAAAGTTGGGGTATTATTTTATACTGATCTATATAAGAATATCATCTTAATGTTGTTTTAACTATGCACTTTGTTATTCACTTAAAATAAAATATTCAAAGCACGGTTTCTCATACGTTCACTTGCCAATTAGCCGTAATTATAATTTACCTAACGAATATTTGGTAAACGAAAATTTGTTTTCCCATATGTGTTTTAAAATCAAACGGTTTAAGCTCAAAATAATTTTATACATTCATAAATAAACTTCGCACTTAAATAATATCAGATTGTAAACAACATTTTATATTTTCTTAGACGGTTTTCGTTCCACCACAGCATACATATATCCAACATATTTTAAGGGATTGCTTGTTCAGTTAAAATTTGAATTTCCGTACATAATACAAATAGCAAAAGTGACTTTACTTCCGTAAATAAATTTATATGTTTTTTTTTGTGATATTTTTACTTTCAGACATTTTCTGAATTGACGTACGTTGTGCTGAGGTCATGGCAGATCACTAGTATATCAGTTATTTGAATATCAGTGACAAGGACAATAAATATGAATCTTTATATAATATTTTGTCCTGCCAGGTGTTTTTTTGTGATAGCAAAATCATTTTGGCGTGAATGGAAAGTAGTTAGTGATAACAAACTTAGTCTTTTTGTTGCATTTAACGAACAGTTTTGTACTCACAGGAAAATTATTAGCTGTCACCACGGAACAGTTGCCAAACTAATATTCTGTATTGACCACAGATTTTTTCTACCAACAGAGAAATATGTAAACCCTTTCTATAAAATGTTGAATATAATATATTTTTTTATGTAACCGTCGTTATTGCGGTGTATGGTCAAAGATCAGTGAAACAACTGTAACCTTTACACACACTCTTTTCCTGCACGGAACTGACAGGAACTCTTCTCGTGGACATTCCAGTGAGTGATTACGAGCTGTAAGTGCTTGTCCGATCAAATTAAATTGTTCTGTCATATCACGGGAAGTTTTTTTTAGCAGTGGTAATTTAAAACTTTCTCTCGTAATCCTTTCATTTTTTCCCATCCTTACCCTGCCAGAGACGACAGTACGTAGACGAACATGCGGCCTACGGAAGTGACGTCTAGAGGACGGGCCAAACAACTTTTCCCGTCAAGTAATTACTGTCCGGCGCCGTGCATTTAGTATCCCTATAACAGGAGTCTCCAAAGAGTGGTAGGGTAGACTGGGTACGGTTGTGCCATTTTGCATTTTATCGGCCATAGTTTTGTATGTATACTAGTTAGCGAAACGAAAAGTGCTTTTTCGTATAATTTCTACATAACCCTACATATAATTAATTAAAACTTTATCCCTAAACAAACTGGTTTGCACACAGGAGCAAGTTAAAAAAAAAAGGGAAAATGTCACAACCGACCACACCCCAGGGGCCGTTGTGACNGTCAAGTAATTACTGTCCGGCGCCGTACATTTAGTATCCCTATAACAGGAGTCTCCAAAGAGTGGTAGGGTAGACGTACATTTAGTATCCCTATAACAGGAGTCTCCAAAGAGTGGTAGGGTAGACTGGGTACGGTTGTGCCATTTTGCANAGTATCCCTATAACAGGAGTCTCCAAAGAGTGGTAGGGTAGACTGGGTACGGTTGTGCCATTTTGCATTTTATCGACCATAGTTTTGTATGTATACCAGTTAGCTAAACGAAAAGTGCTTTTTCGTATAATTTCTACATAACCCTATATATAATTAACTAAAACTTTATCCCTAAACATAATGGTTTGCACACAGGAGCAAGTTAAACAAAAA
>NQII01000568.1:378690-483216 GCA_002778355.1 Clitarchus hookeri
CAGTGCTTGGGGTCGAAAGTGACAGGTTTAATAATACTCTGAAATGGTCTGAAATCACTTTTATTGCAACACTCTAGCATTAATATTACATAACATTCTTTTGAAAAGAAAAGGAACAGAAAAAAGTATGTTTGGGAACACTTCAATCACTTATAACTGATAAGGCACTATAGCATTTATATACATAATAGGTAATTATTAAAACCAGTCTTCACATTACAATTAGTCTCAAAATTTTTGTTTTACCTAGAAACTAGCATAACTATGCATAACCAAAACATAAAAGAAACGTTAACTAACATCATAAATATCAAAATTATCTTTCTAGATAGAAACTAGCTTTACAGGAACTCTTTAAGATTAAAAATAAAACATTAATAAACGTAACCTCAAAATCTTTGAAATAAAAACACGACAATGTGTTCTTCAACAAAAAAATAAACATCTTTGTATCAACATCTGAACAAGGACATTCGATTAATTTGAAACATTTCTGCTGCTTGTCGCAGAGGTACACCTCGTTTTGTTTCAATATATGCATTTTCGTATTGAGTTATGTCTTTCCTCTCCCTTTCGGTCTTCCGCGAGCGTTGTCTGGGCATCTAAAACAATAAAACACAACTTTTACTTATGTCACAACCGTACCCACAAAAAATGTCACAACCGTACCCAACGCACTTTTTTTTCATAAAAACAAACACCATGCCAAAATGAAATAATCTATGAACAAAGTAATTACTGCTTTTTATTTACTAATATACATGTTATATAGATAAATAACACTTAATACTCAATCTGTACATATGTAACAACAATCATACATGCAAGCCCCTCCCTTCGCCGTTACCACAACTCGCTAATCCGTATACTTTGGCTAATATTTCGACTGTCACTTTCGTACCCTGGCACAACCGCACCCAGTCTACCCTACCCTCTGTCTCATGTAACTTGGCAAGATTTTGACAGTTTGACGAAAGTAGCGTCAATGTTTACTTTTCTTTTATGTATCCTTTCGCCAGCAGCTGGTGCGTCAAGTTGAGGCTGTATTTTTATCAACACGCTGTCAGCTAATCCACTTGCCATTGTGCTGTAATGCTAAACAAATTTTAAGATATTTTAGACTGACAACTGTCTAAAAAAATTAGTAGGTTATAAAAGTAAAAATATAAAACCTTGCAAAAATTAAATATTTGCTAACTCTTTTTTAATTTGTCCGAGACAGGGAATTTGGTTAACATTTGCGAGACGGTAGTTGTAGATATTATCACACTTTGGACGTAATATCTAATATAACTAGAACTAAAAGTAATTCAGGAAATTTTATTGACAACGCACTTCTATTCACCATCGACTATTGAATGCAAAGCAGTAATTCTGCTGTTACTGATACTAAACAGTTCGAGTTGGAAATATGTGACGTGAAATAACGTAAGAATTGTTTAAAAACTATTCACGCGTCCACTCTCCTCATTTTATCAATACAATATAGTAACAACACGGAAAAAAGGAAATGGGTTTTCGGGAGAACAATATGGCGTATAATTTACGTAGACGAACGATTACCAGACAAATAGAAATTACTAGTACTCGAAATCGCTGTACAGGAAATATATGTTACTTAAAAAATATATGTTGAACTCGCGGAATTATAAAAATATTGGTATCTGTTCGTGCATTGCTCAACAGATAGCAGCACAGTCTGCATCTTGATCCCGTATTTTTAAAAGTTGACTGTTCTTCTATTACTGGCCCGTAACGACACGAAATTGAAATGTTTTTCGTCAAATTATTATAAAAATAAATCAACTATATTATGCAATATTATTCTATGCTTTTGGAATTAATATCAAGCATGTATGGAAAGCAGGGTTGGAGATGTGAAAAAGGTTTTGAAGTTGTGTTTCATTTGGATACGGATCGTTTTATTGTGCATTTCATTTTGAAAACCTATACATTACTTCTTTATCGCGAAATTCAGTTTGTAACACTAACAACCACTGTTTTGTGACCACGTAAAATAAAATGTATTAATTAATCTAGGAACTCTTTCTTATCGCGTATTTTCTACTTGTCTAATGTGCGTCGGCAGTGCACCTAGAATAGCCAACGTAAAATTATTTTTTCTTTGTTTGTGCATCAGCTAATACAGGATTTTGTAAATGGCACTTTGTTTGTTTCGTATACTTCAAGTTGCCACTCCTGACTGTCAGAATCTCGCCAACTTATATGAGACAGACCATATAGTAAGTTCAAATGAGAAAATATTCTTCACGCTTGGTAAGGGAGGCAGTGTAGGGCTCTCCAAACACTCGTCGCTGGAGGGAGGGAAATCACGTGACTGTTGTTGCTATACCACCTAACTGATAACATCTTTCTCTCTCTCTCTCTCTCTCTCTCTCTCTCTCTCTCTCTCTACTACCGCGCTGTTAAATACCGCGCTGCGTGGCTTAAGTTTTTTGACAGGTAATATGCACACGNACATTCGATTAATTTGAAACATTTCTGCTGCTTGTCGCAGAGATACGCCTCGTTTTGTTTCAATATATGCATTTTGGTATTGAGTTATGTCTTTCCTCTCCCTTTCGGTCTTCCACGAGCGTTGTCTGGGCATCTAAAACAATAAAACACAACTNCTCGTTTTGTTTCAATATATGCATTTTCGTATTGAGTAATATCTTGCCTCCCCCTTTCGGTCTTCCGCGAGCGTTGTCTGGGCATCTAAAACAATAAAACACAACTTTTACTTATTTCACAACCGTACCCACAAAAAATGTCACAACCGTACCCAACGCACTTTTTTTTCATAAAAACAAACACCATGCAAAAATGAAATAATCTATGAACAAAGTAATTACTGCTTTTTATTTACTAATGTATATGTTATATAGATAAATAACACTTAATACTCAATCTGTACATATGTAACAACAATCATACATGCAATCCCCTCCCTTCGCCGTTACCACAACTCGCTAATCCGTATACTTTGGCTAATATTTCGACTGTCACTTTCGTACCCTGGCACAACCGTACCCAGTCTACCCTACCCTCTGTCTCATGTAACTTGGCAGGATTTTGACAGTTCGACGAAAGTAGCGTCAATGTTTACTTTTCTTTTGTGTATCCTTTCGTCAGCAGCTGGTGCGTCAAGTGGACGCTGTATTTTTTATCAACACGCTGTCAGCTAATCCACTTGCCATTGTACTGTAATGCTAAACAAATTTTAAGATATTTTAGACTGACAACTGTCTAAAAAAAATTAGTAGGTTATAAAAGTAAAAATATAAAACCTTGCAAAAATTAAATATTTGCTAACTCTTTTTTAATTTGTCCGAGACAGGGAATTTGGTTAACATTTGCGAGACGGTAGTTGTAGATATTATCACACTTTGGACGTAATATCTAATATAACTGGAACTAAAAGTAATTCAGGAAATTTTATTGAATGCAAAGCAGTAATTCTGCTGTTACTGATACTAAACAGTTCGAGTTGGAAATATGTGACGTGGAATAACGTAAGAATTGCTTAAAAACTATTCACGCGTCCACTCTCCTCATTTTATCAATACAATATAGTAACAACACAGAAAAAAGGAAATGGGTTTTCGGGAGAACAATATGGCGTATAATTTACGTAGACGAACGATTACCAGCCGAATAGAAATTACTAGTACTCGAAATTGCTGTACACGAAAAATATGTTACTTTAAAAATAGAAGTTGAACTCGCGGAAATATATAAATATTGGTATCTGTTCGTGCATTGCTCAACAGATAGCAGCACAGCCTGTATCTTGATCCCGTATTTTTAAAAGTTGACTGTTCTTCTATTACTGGCCCGGAACGACACGAATTTGAAATGTTTTTCGTCAAATTATTATAAAAATAAATCAACCATATTATGCAATATTACTGTATGCTTTTGGAATTAATATCAAGCATGTATGGAAAGCAGGGTTGGAGACATGAAAAAGGTTTTGAAGTTGTGTTTCATTTGGATACGGATCGTTTTATTGTGCATTTCATTTTGAACACCTATACATTACTTCTTTATCGCGAAATTCAGTTTGTAACACTAACAACCACTGTTTTGTGACCACATAAAATAAAATGTATTAATTAATCTAGGAACTCTTTCTTATCGCGTATTTTCTACTTGTCTAATGTGCGTCGGCAGTGCACCTAGAATAGCCAACGTAAAATTAATTTTTCTTTGTTCGTGCATCAGCTAATACCGGATTTTGTAAATGGCACTTTGTTTGTTTCGTATACTTCAAGTTGCCACTCCTGACTGTCAGAATCTCGCCAACTTATATGAGACAGACCATATAGTAAGTTCAAATGAGAAAATATTCTTCACGCTTGGTAAGGGAGTCAGTGTAGGGGAGGGCTCTCCAAACACTCGTCGCTGGAGGGAGGGAAATCACGTGACTGTTGTTTTGCTATACCACCTAACTGATAACATCTTTATCTCTCTCTCTCTACTACCGCGCTGTTAAATACCGCGCTGCGTGGCTTAAGTTTTTTGACAGGTAATATGCACACGNTCTCTCTCTCTCTACTACCGCGCTGTTAAATACCGCGCTGCGTGGCTTAAGTTTTTTGACAGGTAATATGCACACGCGGAGCACCTCTCTCCCAATCGCTCTCGGCCGCTGTCACTACTGAACTGAACAACCCCACCCCTTCGTGCAGTGGCAATTAAATATCCCCCGACACGCCCGACGCGTTTTTTAGACTTCTGTGCATTACATTCTCAATTGGATTTCACTCTACGAGAAGGTAACTCGGGAGGTACGCAACCGTGTTCAAAAAAAAAATTTTTTTTTTTAATAATTTTAAAGTTACTTTTTTATTAAAATGTGTTTTTTTTTCTTCAAAAATTCTCGTTTGTTCTCTGAACCCCCCTCCCCCACTGCTGGGTCGGAATGCCCGAAATTCACAAATATGTGAAAAAAATGCTAACTAACTACACACCTCTGGTAATTAGGTGGTACGCCTAATGATCACTATAATGCTGTCAAGCGGTACTCAGTGATGAGAAGGTTGGGAACCCCTGCCCTAGAGCATACCCATCTCCTACACTTCGAGAGGCGTCAGAGTTCCGCCACTCATTTGTTGCTTATTTTATTTCTCTCCTCTCCCTTGCTCCCCTCCTGATCTAGCCCTGCATCTTTCGTCGTGGCCTGCGCCTGACAACCGGAGAAGTGAAAGGCCGTTGAAACGAAGTGCTGGGGAGAAGGGGCACTTGCACCGTCATCCAGCCTCTCATCACGTCACACACTCTTTAATATTTCATTCGAATAAGTACAGTAACTCGGCGCCAAAAATGCAAATCGACTGTGCTGCCGTCCGTGGTTGTTAAGACGCAGAGGGGAAACAGTCGCTTATTCCGCGAACCCCAGAAGAATGGCGTCGCTTGCCAGCAATATGTCAGAACTCCGTTCACCAATCAGTGTCTGGTAACCTTCCCGCCAGCCGGCAGTCCAGCCAATAGGGAACCTTTCTCAGTACGGAGTAGCCAATCAGACACAGGCTCGTTTCCATAGAGCCGCGTGCAGCAGTATATTCGAAGTAGATAAAACATCTATCCGTCAACACAAAAGAGTATATAGTTAAAACATAAATCGTGAATAGGTGCAGTACGAATTTTAAAAAATGTTAAAGGGAATATGTCAGACTGTAACATGTATCTATAGTGTGTGGCAGACCCATGCTAGACATTCCGAACATATCAACGTGATTTCTGTTCAGTAAGAAATATACTAGAGAGACGCAGTGATTGCCTGCTGTAACAAAGAAATATAAACGTTGACGCAAACCAGCTAGCCTATGTGGGTTTCGAAGAATTGCTTAAACTGGTTTTCCCATTGCTGCGATTNTAAACGTTGACGCAAACCAGCTAGCCTATGTGGGTTTCGAAGAATTGCTTAAACTGGTTTTCCCATTGCTGCGATTGATTTTTTATGTACGCCGAGGTGGTTATGAATAAGTCAAACGAGAAAACATCCAACTATTTGCTGTAATTTTCTGCGTAATGCATTGTTTGTAAAATCGTGACCAACTTACCTTTCCTTCTCAGAGCGTAGTGTCAGTGGTGAATATGGTATATGAGACAAATATATTTGCGAAAAAAACTCATCAAAACAATGGCGATTCACTTATGCATCATTAGTTAATATAACATCACATCGTCATTTTTAAAGTAGTTTATCGAAAGTCGATGGGGGCCGCGGCGACTGAGTGATTAGCCTGCTCGCCTCCCATCAAGGTGAACCGGGTTCAATTCCCGGCCGGGTCACTTCCGGATTTTTGCGTATGAGAATCGTGCCGGACGATGCCGCTGTTCGGCGAGCTTTCTCGGGGATCTCCCATTTTCCCCACCCTTGCATTGCGACGTTGCTCCATACTCACCTCAATCACCCATATCGGCTCTCAAGACGTCGCTGTTAAGAGCCTCACAAATCTCTACACTCACTCGAAAGTCGATGGACTCTATCGCCAAACTATGTAACTACGGTCAATTTTCTGTTGGCAGTAATTTTTCGTTTAAAATTTTAAGTTGCATTGACATATGTAAGAAAAATATTTCTGTCGTTTGAAGTTTTTAAAATGAACCGTACTTAAAAAAAATAAAATATTGAATTTGAGCTGTGTGTCAAAATGAACAAAAAGCGGCATACGTGATAGTAGCAAATTACCAGGCGCTGATTGGCGAACTGCGTTCCGACGTGCTGCTGGTCAGTGACGCCATTTTGCTGGCGTGTGCGGCTGGAGTTCGCGGAGTGAGCACTGTTTTACATTTGTATGCTTACCTACTCTGCGACTGTTATACGTAAATTACAAACTGCGACAAAAAATCTTTTTATGTTTATGAGAGCGGAAGTTGGATAATAAATACGCCCCTGTTCACTGTTTAATTAGTCTAAGCTTACGAGTCGTTACTTCCCTGGCTTGTACGAATGGTATCTACATCGTGTGTAGCTCTTACTCTCTGCGTGATACCTTAACCTCGCCAGCTGCAGTACCGAAGGTCGTGGCGGTTCCATTGATGTCGGCGTTCTGAGAATGGGCCGGTTAGCATGTAGGTTACAAGGCGCTGATTGGCGAACGGCGTTCCGTCACGTTGCTTGTGACGCCATTTTGATAACCTATGCGACTGGAGTTATTCGCATAAGCGGCTGATTGACTTCTGTATTCTTTAGTATTCTGTGGACTTGGTGTGCACGGGCACCGAAGACCTTTGTCGTAATGTCGCTTGCTGTTCATCACCGGGAGACGAGCTTGCCAGACGGTAGTTCCGTCAAATGAAGAAATCTTTCACAGCATACGGTAGAGAATCATGTACAAGTTTCATTTCCACAGCATCGCGCAGTCGGTAAACAGCCGCGTATGTTTACAATAAAGGAATTTCTACGCCACTTCGCTTTTGGGACTAAAGTTTGTTCACGGTAAACTGATCACTTTTAAAAGCCCTGCTAAATATTTGCTTGAATACACGTCGTGTATTCTTAAACCATGTGTGAAATTAACATAGCAGTGGACCGCGACACTTTATTCACGTGTCAGCCCAGTGAAACTGTGGAATTATCAGAAACATAAATATTTTACAAATTTGCTAATTCTTACATATATGCATTACGAAAAAAACGGAAGCAACAGAAATTATTTCACAATTCACAAATGTTTCCTTAACACTTTTAATTCAACGTTAAGACATCGAACTACTTTATCTCTGTCGTTACCAACATTACTGGCCGCATATCAGTCAATTTTCCCATTAAAATATGTGCAGGTAAGGGTAGTGACCTTTTTCAAAGGTTGATTTCAAAAGTGGTCACTTTACCGTGAACGGAATATACCCGTTCTGTGCCGCGGCAGTGCAGAGAAACGAGGGCACGGAAAGGGAAAACCTGTTTGTTGAAGATAGCAGAAGCTCATTGGGAAGTGGACGGGGAAAGGGCTGGTTCTCGTTGATCATTCGAGGTCGCGGGCGGTCGACATACTGCTATAGTTGGAACCAACAAAACACAACTGCACACATATATAAATATACTGTTACTGAACAAAATTTTTTGAGCAACTGAACAGAAATTTAATGAGACTAACTAACACAATTTAAGGGAGATCAATATCCATCATATTTGATATATGGAATTTTGGCAAAAACCTGCTTTACATATTCTGTATTGAGTTTTCTCCAAGTTGACAGGATATAGGTAATTTATTTGATCACTATCTAAATTCGGTATTAAGTTTAAAATGAATAAATCTTTAACAGTTTATTATACTTTAGACGTTATTATTTATGTAATGTGCAAAACATTCCGTTATACCATTTAAAGTAGAATTTATGGTTGAAAAATGTCTGAAGCGGTGCTTAAAACCCTATTTATTATTGCACTCAGTCACATAAGTGGCCTTCCTTATCCTTGAAACACGTTGCATATTTTTTTTAAATTGTATTTCTTCGTATCTTGCATCACTAATAATGAAGACAATTATTTAATATACATGCAAGCAAAAGGTGTGAAGTGAATATGTTCAAGATTACAAGACTGGCCATTAATAATAACATAAACTTATGAAGCGATTTCATAGTCAAAGTTATACGTATATGCATTAATATGAAACATGGCTGTTTACCATGAATTAGTTTATTTTTTCCTTTTCAATTTTTATTAATAAATTAGTTCTTTTAATCAAATGACGTACGTCTTTCTGCCCCATGTCAAGGTAGGATGGGTAATCGTAGTACTAAGCGAAGTAGGATTGAAGTAATACAAAATGTTGTTCTCCGGTTGAAAGTCTGTGGACACTGAAACGGTTGGCCACTCTTTCGTAACAGATAAAATGTCGTCACCCTTAGCAGGAGCAATGAACGATCTATAATGTACCCAATATTATTGGCAGTAGCGGAAAACGTGCCTAATGTGCCGTCTTGTTTGATAATTTAGCATTTCCCACAAGGAAAGAAGATGACTTATGCCTTTTGTCTCCATACGTAAGGAGGTCCGTTGCCTATTTTACAGTGCGTGCTCTGAAAAGGATAGTGGGACTCGATGGGCTAGTGCAATAAAAATCGATCACATAGATTTAATTTTGTTGAAACAGGACCAGTAGCTTATTCGCGGTAAACTTAAATCTTCACCTGCTGCCACTTCCCCCCCTCCCCCCATCATATCCTTAGCATGTCCATGACAACGTAACGCCGGACAGCCATGACGTCACCAGGGGGGCGTTTCCGCTCCGTGAACGTCGGAAATTGTTCAAGAAGACGACTAGAAAATTGTATAAAAGATTCGTGTGCTCCTATGATTAAGGAGAGAGGCCAGGGACTTTATTAGGGAATGAACTGCTGTTTCTCTGTTTTAAATCCGTGGAAAAAAAAGGGGGGGGGGCGTTGCTTTGCATAACTATTAAAATATATATATATATAACCTCCATTTACTAATTATTTTGTTTAAAATGGAAAAAATATACAAATTAATTATTATATATTTGTGAAGGATTTAAAGTTATGATATTTTAGTAGAGATTTTTAATAGATTTTGTAGTCCCATATTAGGAATTTATATTTTTGTATTCCAAGAAAAGGGAAAATACATCAGAATTGTGTAACTACTATTCTTTACTACGGGAAGAGGCTGTCGTATTTTCCTTAGTATACTAAGGATTGATTAAATCAAATGTGGCAGCCGTGGTAAAAATTAAAATTAAAAAATTTTCATGAAAAATATATTTTCATGTTTTTGAAAATTTATTACATTACGTGATATTGGGTGTTGATTTTTGGCAACACCCATGCATGAGTCAACGTAGCAAGAAGAGCGTTGAAATGTAGTTTCTCCCCTGAGACTCTTATTGCTTTGCGGATTAAGCCTTCCCGATGTCGAAATATTCAGNAGCGTTGAAATGTAGTTTCTCCCCTGAGACTCTTATTGCTTTGCGGATTAAGCCTTCCCGATGTCCAAATATTCAGTTGTTACAAAATTCGGAAGAGATAGTAAATGCATTAAACCAGTTAAAAACAGATTATAGTAATGGGCTTACGTCAAAAGTAGGGCATTGTAAAGAGGTTCCTGTTGTTTTGAAATTAAAAGATAGCGAGCCTGTAGGGTACGTGCCATACCGTATGTCCGCGCTCAAAATGCAAATAAACAAGTTTTGTTACCCAAAAAAAAAAACACCAGGTCAATATCGGTTCATATGTGATTATAGAAAGGTTAAACCATTTGTATGTTGATTCATATCCGGTAACAGTTATGAAAACTGTTTTCCAACACTTGCAAAGAGCCAAGTATTTCGCCACATTGGATTTGAAAACAGCCTTTTAATCGTTTGAGTTACATCTTAGAAGTAGAGCACCGTTAGCTGTTTGTATCTCTTGGGTATTGTACCAGTGGACACGACTTCCCATGGGTTTAAATTCAAGGCCGCAATGTATGTCCCGAGTGTTGAATCACGTGTTAGGACGGTATTGTGTGAGTTCGTCTTTGCGTACGTTGACGACGTGTGCGTGTACAGTGACACGTTGTAGGAACACCATAAACAGTTGCGGACAGTGTTAGACGCGTTAAGGAAGGATGGTCTGACGGTGAACCCAGGAAAAACTAGTTGGGCACAACAACATGTGCGGTATCTAGGGTTTATTATTTCGGAAGNGGTCTGACGGTGAACCCAGGAAAAACTAGTTGGGCACAACAACATGTGCGGTATCTAGGGTTTATTATTTCGGAAGAAGGTTATTTCTTCACTCATCCTCAGAAAATTAAATCTGTTATTAATTATCCACAACCAAACAAATTTAAGAAGTNGAAGGTTATTTCTTCACTCATCCTCAGAAAATTAAATCTGTTATTAATTATCCACAACCAAACAAATTTAAGAAGTTTTAAAAGATTTTTAGGAGTAGTTGCTTTTTATAATAAATTTATTCCAAATTTTTCTAACCTTACAGAACCATTAAACCAGTTGAAAAGAAAAATGTACCTTTTGTGTGAAACGCGGAACAAGAAAACGCTTTTTAAAATTTTAAAGAAATTGATACCTGCCAAATGCTGAAGTTTGGAAGTAGGTATTGATTCTGCTCTGCGGCGTGAGGTGCCAGCATTTGATGNTGCTGAAGTTTGGAAGTAGGTATTGATTCTGCTCTGCGGCGTGAGGTGCCAGCATTTGATGCTAGCCCTCAGTGATAGGGCGTAGGAATACGTCGACACTGTTGTCTCTAGGTCCAATTTACTNCCTAAACGAAGTCGTCCACAGTTAATACGAGTAGCCAGAATAGAGTACCACACTTCGGAAGTGTTTCTGTATGTTGTTTTTTGTTTAAACTCGAGACAATATTTACGTCCTTCAAAATGAAACACCAAAAGACTACATTATTGAAATACCCTCAACCTTCAAGGCACCTTATATAGTCTATGCCTGGAGGAATTAACTCCGACCTTATAAGCCACCCTGTATTCCACAGTGGCGTAGCGTTAAGGTTCATATTTCCCAGTGTAAAAAATATTATGTACCCATCAATGCAGTGTAAAGGGGCCACCCCGTCCCCTAAAATCCCTTAAACTGTCTTGATATTTTGGATGTAAAAATTGTATCAACCAAAAGATGTTTAGAAATTTAATTTTTTAAACGAACTTGTGTATTCCCAGTATTTAGAATGGTGTTAATGATAATTATTTTTAAGAGTATTAATTATATAGAATTGTTTATACTCAGTGTTGATTGAGTCAATTAAATAATGAACGCATGGGAATGTACAGAAAAGTAAATCGAAAAAAAAAAAATTATATATATATAGTGTATGCTTAAAGATTTTGAATTTAGTATTTTACTTGGGTATTATTAGTGCATACGTGAGTTTTAAAAGCAGCCCCTATCTTGTAAGAGTTTAAATGGTTTGAAGTTACGTTCTACGAGTCGTCCTTTTAAGTTCCTGGTGTATGACTGTTTTATTGCTGCCTGCTGCTCTCATCGAGACCCGTGTTTCACGCTGACGCCTCGGGATTTTCTGGACGTGTGAGCAACACCGACATGGTCGTGTTCAGGGGAGGGGAGATGTGATGGCTTACGCACATTAATAATTCGCCTAAGTTCACCTCGCCTTGGATTGATGTTTCTACATGATGGTCGTGGACATCTCGCTACTGTTGTCTGCATGAGTGCTGGACGGCAAATGGCGCGTGGCGCGCTAGTGAGGTGCTTCGAAACTTCCCTGATGCCGCGTCGCCATGACAACGTGATGCCTGCCAGCAGTGACGTCATCAGGGGAGGTTTCCGCTCCGTGAACGTCGGAAATTGTTCGAGAAGACGACGATAAAATGGTATAAAAGGCTTGTATTCTCCGCTGCTCGGAGAGACAGGTCAGGGACTTTATTAGGGAAGGCACTGCTGTTCCTCTGTTTTAAATGGGGGGGAGTGGGGTTGATTTGCATAACTATAATATATATGTAATCTCCATTTTTAATTATTTTGTTTAAAAGGAAAAATGTGTGTTGATTATTATATCTTTGTAGGGAATTTAAAGTCATGAGATTTTAGTAAAGATTTTTAATCGATTTTGTAATTCCATATTGGGAATTGATATTTTTGTATTTCAAGAAAGGGGAAAATATATCAGAATTTTGTAACTACTATTTTTTACTGTGAGAACCCTTTGATGACACACTAACTCTAGGGGAGGGGGGTGTCTCTATTCCTTGAAAAATGAACATCTTCCTGAGGAAACAGAGACGGGACATATTTGCATGTGTCGGCTCAAACCGTCACAACACCTACGATCTTTTACCACGTAACAGCCATAAGTATACACAAGATAACAGCCACGTGTATCCCAAACTCAGCATGAACCAAGAAAATAGCTTCACTCGCCAGTAGGGTGATGGAGTTCCATTTGTCATTCAATGCCTATAGTCCATTCGATATTTCGTCCAAATTTTCTGAAGCCCTGCTAAATTTCTACTTCCAGGATATTCCTCCACCTCATGCAAACAAAGCTAAAACACGTCTATAAAATTATACCAAAGGGAAAACGCACCGCATTAGTGCGTATTCAGTCTAATAATATTTTTAATTGGAACTATTTATTACTATGCATTACTAACATACATATATTCTCCCTGTTTCTATTAATATCAATTATAAATGAAATATCTTAATTTATAAATAGAATATAAGCAAAAATTCATTTTAAACCAAAAATAAGATACTTTAAAGTTAACACAAATATAAAATGCTTGTGATGCTTAACATATTTCGGAAACATCCAAACACGTCACACGGGGTGATTTTTTAAAGGTTTCATTCAAAAAGAGTGAAGACACCGCGAATAGTCCATAACAGATAAAACTGCCAGGAACCGATCTGGACAATACGGATCAATTAAAGCACGTTACCAGAGAATCAGAAGTTTCTAGAATGTATCGAGCAGTGAATGCAGTAGGCAGTATTTCACAGTTTTCTATCAACTAGTGAGAGCTACCTTTAATAATTGTCTCTGTTTTCAGTTCTTTATTAATGGCTGTGATTCTTCGAGGTAGTTAAAGAAAATGTAGGACAGTAACAGAAGCAATACATATAGACCTATACTAGTGTTCGGATTTTAGCGTGGTAATAAATAAATCCATGAAATTTCCGAGTTTCTACACGTTAACAAACATTAGAGACTGTGAAAATTTGCCAGTTAATTTACCTATCAGGCGGATTGCTTAGTCATTCATATATTCAAACAGATATCAACCGCTTCTTTGATGCTACCTACCAGAGTTTGGGGTCATAATTAGGACAGCATTTATTGCAACTCATGATGAGTTAGTGATATTTTGCGGAATATTACGAGCGCAGGACGGTGTTCAAAACTATACGTAGACACATGAAGCTTTTCTTTCGGCAATGGCTCTGTGGCCATGAGTATGTTTCTTGCCTATCTAGTCGCCGCTAAGGATGCGGTTACTACAAGGAAGAACTTTCGTGATTAATCTGCGCGCATCTATTGCATGCGGAGAAAAATTAACCCAACCATAAACCATAAATGTTAACAGTTTGAGATACAGACATAGTTTCAGATATTCAGTAAAAACTAGACGTAAATACATGTATATATATATTTTTTTAAATCTATTGTTACTATTATTATTATTATTATTGCTGCACTCGGGCAGAGTGCTCGAAGTGTTAAACGAATTTACGCAGATTTTAAGTACATCCAGTTCTTAAATCTATTTACCAAAATTCTCTGGTCCCACTCATCATGTTCCAGTAGGGTGTATATAAAATACTGTGAGTTGTGTTTCAATGACAAAAGTGCGAGTGTTCAAGTTGAGCTTATCACCGACTGAATACGTGAAATTTTCAGGTTTCTATAAATTATAAGTAGTTATAAATAGCCGATTAACCCGGATGGCTGCTGGCTGGGGAGCTAGAAAGCCACGGCGGCCATCTTGGTTGATGTCATTTTCCCGTTTTTCACTTAAAATTTCCCTTTTTCCTTCAAAAATGGCCAAAATCGTCCGAATTTCCCTCAACATTTCTCCATATTCCAGCAAAAATTCCCGCCAAAAATGTGTTTTTCACAATGCGGATGGCATTTGCGCAATGCGACGGGATCCGGCGGAAGCGGAAATCGAGCAAATGCCAGCCGGATTAAGCAATCATTTACAAGCACTTCATGCTCTATCATTACATGACAACACCATTCCTTTGTCTGAAGAATGTTAGAGTTCATTTCCCCGTCATGCAACTTCATGCACTACCTTGTTACAATCATATATTCTATGACTTATGTAANATGTTTAGCACGCCTGTGTTTCTAGTAACTGATAATGCTACGTATTTTCTTTATCAGGAGCTCAGAGATGTGAATTTTATATGGGAGGTAAAGATGGTGCAGGCTGCTCCTCCCAATGCGGATGGCATTTGCGCAATGCGACGGGATCCGGCGGAAGCGGAAATCGAGCAAATGCCAGCCGGATTAAGCAATCATTTACAAGCACTTCACGCTCTATCATTACATGACAACACCATTCCTTTGTCTGAACAATGTTAGAGTTCATTTCCCCGTCATGCAACTTCATGCACTACCTTGTTACAATCATATATTCTATGACTTATGTAAATTAGCATATTCTAAGCATAGCAATACCAATCATGCACACATATATGCTAATTGTACTTATACTAATCGCACTTATGCTAATCGCGCAGAAGTCAATTACCCCGCCAACTTGCCTTCATCCTCCACCATCTTGGAATCCCGCCCACACCTCCTCTATCCCTTGATTTTCTCATATTCCTTCTGGTCTCCTAATTTCTCTCTTGCCTTCTATAATTCCTTCTTGTCTCAGACCCCTATTCTCTCTCTTGCCTTGTACGCCCCACTTACTTAATTCCCGCGCCTGCCGCCAGACGTCTGCTGTAGATGGCCATATTTATTCCCGCCCACATCCGCTCTATCCCTTGGTTTTCTCAGATTCCTTCTGGTCTCCTTTTTTTTTCTCTCTTGCCTTCTAAGATTCCTTCTTGTCTCCCAACACTACCCTCTCTTTTATGCTTTTTTTACGCCCAACGTAATTAATTCCCGCACGTGCCGCCAGTTGACTGCTGTAGGCAGCCTTCTTTAATTCTCGCACCCGCCACCAAATTGTGCTACGTTTTACCGTTCGCAGCTAAGACCGTTGGTATAGATGTCGCCATTTTGAGTGTTGATTGGTGCACTCGTCGCCTGCAGGAACGCGCTAGCATCGAGGNACCAGACGTCTGCTGTAGATGGCCATCTTTATTCCCGCCCACATCCGCTCTATCCCTTGGTTTTCTCAGATTCCTTCTGGTCTCCTTTTTTTTCTCTCTTGCCTTCTAAGATTCCTTCTTGTCGCCCAACACTACCCTCTCTTTTATGCTTTTTTTACGCCCAACGTAATTAATTCCCGCACGTGCCGCCCGTTGACTGCTGTAGGCAGCCTTCTTTAATTCTCGCACCCGCCACCAGATTGTGCTACGTTTTACCGTTCGCAGCTAGGACCGTTGGTATAGATGTCGCCATTTTGAGTGTTGATTGGTGCACTCGTCGCCTGCAGGAACGCGCTAGCATCGAGGAGGTGAGTTCAAACGGTGACCGCCAGGAGCGCTAAGAATTTCNTTATTTTTAGTTGTTTGTGAACTCAAAAAATGCAGGAGGCGAGCGGGATCGTCGCGAACACCGTTCGGTTGCCAGTCCGACGCCTAGACAACAAGATTACTGTGACATCTAGGAAATGAGTATGTTTAATGTCGAAAAAGTATATAGTTATTACCATCCCAGCATTTGGAAAAAATTTGGACGGCCCTCGACTTTATATTTTTAAAAAACCCATTGCATGACTAGGAGAAGAAATAAAGTAAATACCCGCATCGGTCTACGTACTCCCCAGAAAATAAACTTGTCATCGCGAAGAGAAGAGGATGTTTAATGTCGAATGTACACATAGGAATATTTATTAACTCGGAGCTAGAGGCTTTACTGAATGTCATATTATGTATGTGTGTGATTTGTTTAAGAATAGTAATTAATACACAAAACTAGAAAAATAGAAAAACAATTAGTTTTCATTCTTTAAAATTCTTATCGTCTAAGAATGTACTTAATGCTATGTGTTTCTCAATGTCTTGTAGGCTGCAAGTAAATGTCTTGCTACAATACTTCCACTCTCTTCCCGATGAAAAACAAACATTGTCTTTGCACTTCTTGCTTGTTTATTCAGACTATCACTGCGAGCGAACACCACATCGCAGTTATTGTAGTGTATGCAATGCTGAACATACAATGACTACTTTCATGTCGTTGTAATGTAAGGAGCAAATGTCCAGTGTCCGTTGCTGCTGGCGATGCAGTCAGTGTTACAAGTCTTCAACCATTGATTTCATCTCCATATTGTAATCGCATACACGATCGCGGTAGATGTATGTAGTCGTAACGACCTGCTTTCCACCACGCTCGACGACGAAGTGAGAACAATTTTTACACGATGTTTGCTTGTATACCATTACCACAACATGATAGTTCGTGTTGACCGTTTCGGGTTGTCACAGTGTGACGACCTTGTTATGTATTTATAAATGGCTGGTAGGCTGAAAGTATTTTAGATGTACATACATGGTGTACGGTTGTGTGCAAAACATTTGTTGGAGATATAGTTCAGTGCGATTGTTGCATGATACGTTTGATACTTCAATGCCGTAGATATAACACAGGTGTTTTATAATTGCGTGTCATGTTATATTTTTGCCAGTGAAATGATTGGACTATCTAGGGGATTGAACCTGCGATACCTTATTCTCAAAGATAGTGCACTGTCTCCAGCGTCATTAGGGCATATGAAATATTTCATATTAAATTTCAATAGTATATGTAAAACGTAAAATGCTTATTATTCTGAAGTTTACATGAATATGTCAAGGGCGGTGTAATTACAATAATTGTACAAGCTGAGTTGCTTTCTTGGTTGTTGATGTATACCATGCACGGAAAGGCAGGATAGTAATTGTGGCCTGTGCTTCTGTTGAGTTCACATCGATAGCTACGAGATGCACTCGTGGTCTCCAGGTCTTCTGTATATGAAACAACTACACCAGTTTTTTTAGTTAAGGTAAACCTCTTATATTTATGTTTTGGGTATTCTAAAAGCAGAGTACATACATAGTTAAAATGTATGTGTGTTGCGATGCCTCCTTACTCGTCATTACAAAGTTCGTATATTTAATGATATTTATTTATTAATAAAAATTAATGGTGAGCTATTCATGGCTAATTCGTTTCGTAATGTGCTTACAGTTCTAGCATTATAAATGGTATGTATTCAAATAAGTACACGTGTATAATATTAAAAACGAAATAAATTGTTACCATTACTGTATAACTGAATTCCTGTCGTAACGCGAAGGGCATGTGGGACTCAGCTGGTCTGCCACCCTGGAGCCTGTCGCGTCTCTCTCGCTATTGTTATGTACCATCCCTTCGACTTGTCGAGACCTGCATGGTGCTAGCGCCGCCGGCCGGCCACCTGGGCTGCCTTATAAAATTTCAAGATGTTAGATGATCGCAGAACATCGGTCGGGTCGGACGCGTTCTGCTGCTAGTGATGTGAGTGTTGGCTGTGCTCTGAATTTGACGATTTCGTTTCAATCGGTTCGCACGGAAGTCATTTGCTATTCTGTTGTACTAACCAGGATGGCCTGGGTTTGTTTGTCTAGCATCGTTTAACGCTTGTGTAATATGTGATTGTGCCGGTTAGTAAAATCTCATAACTATTTTCCTTTACATTATATTTTTTATATCTGTTTGCATTAGTGTGTAGCAACGTTATCTTTATCGCTCATGTGCTTCCCGAACTTCAAGTTGGAAATTTTTTTCGCCTAACATAATGTACAGCGCTCCATGCTCGAGCAATATGCATTGGTTGGTAAATGCTTATAACTATTTGCTTTTATAATTATTATTTTATATTTATTTGCATCAGTATGTAGCAGTGTCGTCTCTCTTGCGCGACTAATGGCTTAAATGTATGTTGTTTCGTAGCAAGCAAAGGAATGCCGTTTTGCAAGTCGCCTAATGTGTATCGCACTTTGCACGTTGTAAATTTTTTTTAAGTTGGTCCTTGTGAACATATGCTCTTTTTGCATGTTCTCGAACATTCCAGCTTTTTACAAAAAGTTCTCGGTGAACTGGTAACGTTGATATCGCTATTACTCTATGCAGAGTCTGGTTATTAAGGGTTACCTATGCTAACGATGACTCTAGCCGCCCGCCCTTTTGTTGGTCTGACGGTGTTTGTTTATATTACTATGTATAAATTTTACAGTTACCCGTGATTATATACATCATACTCGCAGCGCAATTGTATATAACTTGATTTTTTCTCATATAGTTTTAGATTTTATGTTACCCGTGCTAACGTTTATTCGTGTATATATTTTCGCAATTATATATACAACCTGGATGTCGAAGGGAGGCTAGCTGTAAAAAATGTAGTCATAACCCCTCATGACCCCGCTCAAGAGTACACTGCAGATAGAAATATCTGTTGAGGAGCTTCGAGTCGGCGCTGGGGAACAGTGGTTTCCTTGTCTCGAGTTGACGTCACGGGCTGCGATGACCAAGGTCAACCCCGTACTTTTCCTCTGACTGCAAACACTCCGCCTTCACGGCGCAGCGCGGCTCCTGCAGGCTAGAAGAAAAAGCCAGCTCCTTTTTTTTATTACAAATTGAGTGAAGTACAGAACTGTCCCAAGCTAATGTTTTTCCCTACTAAGAGTAGTATACAATCCATCCTGTGTTCATTCGAGTAATTTACACTTTGAATGTTGCTGGCGTAATATTATGTTGCAGAGAGCCTTATTAAAACCGCTGGCGAAGTAATATATATTTATTTGCCCGTGTCTTCAAAGAAAGCGGAAGTCGTAATGTTACGGCAAACTCCATGCAACTAAGTTAGAGTCAGCAGAATGTTTGATACCCGCGTTGTTATACGAATCTACCACACGTTCTTCATTATTTGTATCTGCATAAAGAACACGTAAAGGTCGGGCGACTTATATGAATGTAACTTACACGTATGCGTATTTGAGGCATAAGTTGAAGCTAGTTGCAGCTGGAGACTTGTGGTGATCCAATACTATGCTAAACGACTACACTGAATTTATTTATTTTTTCACCGAAAGAAAACTTTTAAGTGGCTGGTTGCATGATGCAAGTGGGAAAGACTTGCTTGCCTGGTTGATACCAACCACGTTGGTAGAAGAAATGCAGTCGTAGTTTTAACAGACTAATAGGTAAAGCGGAATAAAACGCATTTTTTTTGGAAGGGAGAGCAATTCCGTTATGAAAATCTCCCAGTCAGCAGAACGTTGCTGACTACCAGCAAGGCCACGTTATTGGCTAAGGTCGCACCGATTCTCCACGGAAACACAGAGATACACACACAGAGACAATATTGAGTAACGGTTCCTTTGATGTAAACGTGTCCATTCTCTGATTGGCTGCGCGAGGGTCTGGGACTTGTCTTGTGTCTGACTGACTAACTGTTGTATTGGATTGGAAAGGCCTTATTGACGACCCCTGGTGGTTTACCTGAAGTCTTATCAGGGGATGGCTTACAAAATAACTTATAACCTAACTCAAAATAACACCCATGGGATTCGAATCTAGAACCTCCCGCACCTTAGACCGGGGGCACAACAACCGACTGCGCCATGGGAATTTGGCATAATTTCCCTGTTATTTGGCTGCCGGTTGGCAAGCAAGTTTCCAGGCGCTGATTGGTGAACGGCGTCCTGACATTTTGTTGGCCAGTGACGCCACTTTACTGGGGTTTGCGGCTGGATTTCGCGGAATAAGCGGTTGCTTCAGCTCTGTATTCATAAGTACACTGTGCCTAATCAGTAGGAATTTAGTGACTTCCAGCAACAAAATTAATTGACGAAGACCGCACTGAATTTTCACGCAAACCCGCTGCGGTTGTAAATCCATCGTGTGATTTAGCATTTGCTATATATACTGTATATATATATATATATATATATATATACAGTATATATACATATACAGTATATATATATCAGTCACGCTTTCTACAAAACCGTAGGTGGTGAGCGAANACTGTGCCTAATCAGTAGGAATTTAGTGACTTCCAGCAACAAAATTAATTGACGAAGACCGCACTGAATTTTCACGCAAACCCGCTGCGGTTGTAAATCCATCGTGTGATTTAGCATTTGCTATGTATATATACAGTATATATACATATACAGTATATATATATCAGTCACGCTTTCTACAAAACCGTAGGTGGTGAGCGAAATAATTTTCGGAGCAAGTTGAAAGCTACTTTGCTGTTATATAATACTGTAATACTGGAGTAACCGGTTATGAAGCAGAGGTGTAGATACCGTTTGGCTATGAACGTACTCCTTCAATCCACGAGACCCACCTTGAGCACGCAGTATTCGGTAACACAAAGTCGAAACAGTCGCTTATCCCGCGAGCTACAGCCGCACACGCCAGCATAATGACACCAGATAGCCGTTCGCCGATCAGTGTCCTGTAACCGACTTTCCAGCAGGCAGACCAGCCAATACGGCAGTTTTTGCAGCACATAGTAGCCAATTGGACACAAGGCTCGTTCCCAGAGCTTCGCGCAGTCAGTCAATCAGAGAAAGGGATGGGGGACCCCTCCCCTCTACGCAGTCAGTCACTCAGAAAAAAGGACGGAGACCCCCTCCCCACTCAGAACAAAGGGATCGCCTCGTCATTTTGCCTTTGTGTGTTTGTGTACTCCGTGTCGCGGCCGAGGTGTAGAACCAGTGCACGGGAGCAAAGCAGTGCGGCTTCCCACGCCGTGTCCGTGACGTCTGTCCTCGAGTACGACGACCTTTTGACACGACTCGCGTCCGGTTCTCAGTGGGGCCCACGTGACGCCACTACACGAGTATCCAGGAGCGGAATGAGTGCTGTCAACGTAATATCACATCGCCTCAACCTAGCCGAGTTGTGTCGGCAATCGTGGATATGAGTGGCCTTTACTGTCTAAATATCCCATTTCAACTCGAAAATCACTTCAAATATTAAGGACTTTACCCCAAAATCCCCTTTTCTCCCAATAATTTCCAAAATAAAAGTGAAAATTTTCTAAATAAGTCCTTCAATAGACAAAGCGATTCGAGGCTCTTTGATGTGATTCCAAGTGCCCTCAGATCAGCAATTTGGGCTCGAGACTCATTGGAAATTTTCAAAGAGGCCTCGAGTCTCTTCGATTTGAGAGCCAAGAAGTCCCCATAACAGGAAGGCGGACTAAAGGCTCCGAGCCAAACACAGCGGGCCAGGAGGGACGTCGCCTATGTTTGTTTGTATTATTGAGCACGACCGTTATGTTGGAATTTTGTGGCCTTAACCACGGAATGAACTTAGACCCTAAAATTCAAGAAAAATCGCAAAAATATTAAATAAAAATAAAACAATCGGGGAAAATGTTACATTACTGACCACAACCACCTTATTTGATATCCATGACCTTGACCTAACTTCGAGTAACGTTAAACCTGAAAATTAAAACAAATTGCAAAAATTAGTCAAAATAATTTTAAATCATGGAAAAATTACACTATTGTCCAAGACATAAATACATGCTTCCAAAATGTATTACATTTTTATAACCGATTTCAAATATAATTATTTTATATTTAATTAGCAATTTTTATACACCTATCGTCAAGAAAATATTTGCATCCACAAGAAAACAACGTACAGGAATGAAGCTTGACGGGTAGGTTTGACAATCTGAGACATGCAGGTGATTAAGGTTTATGTTCGGCCGCGCGAGTGATGTCAGAGTGGAGTGGAGTGGTGTGATTTCATACGATTCACCGTTGGTCTTCATCATGGGCAACCCAACGGTGTGTTCATGAGGTCGTGTAACCAGTTGCCCTGCCGTTCGTGAACGTCCACGCCAGTGCTCTATTCCAGCAGGACGACGCTCCTCATACCACCGTCGTCTCAAGAGCATGCCTTGAAGCCACGGACACTATGTTATGGCCAGTTGCATCGCTAGACATATCCACAATTGATAATGTGATGCGATGCTACGACCAGCTCTATCGTGACTACCTGCCCTACCGCAAAATCTGCAGGAACTGCGTGCGAATATTTAGGTTGCATATGGTGGCTTATCACAGGACACCATCAGGGACATCTACAACTCTATGTCACGGCGCTGGTGGAATGTGTCCGCAAACATGGCGGCTCAACGTCATACTGAGAGACGTAAGTTTAGTGCAATAAATGTTGCTCATGCCAGTCTCAGGTTACACTCATTTTTTGTCCTTGGCGACTTTCGCCTTCCTCCCGAATAAAATTGCAATCCGACACTTCCTTTTCACGATGAGTATAAAAGCACGGATCTGTTGGAAAACTAGATGTAAACAAACGACACTTCACATTTTGATCATATTATTTTAATATTAATGGTGTCAGCTCTATTGGTAAACCAGCTATGCATTGGCGGTTGCACGCGAAGTAGGACGAAAACGAGTTATTTTTATCTTCCGGCAGCGAAATACATATTACTTTCATTTTCAGTAACTGACATTTCGCTCACTGATTAAACCTGTGGCCAGGTGGTCGTTTTCATGTTTAAGTACTTGGTCATTGTTGCCCTGCCTCATTATCGGGGAAGGAAACCTTTCCTTCACTAGCTACGCCTTTCTGCGAAATAATGATGGTTTGTCCGTCAAACCTTCTTCCAGTAATAGTCTTAATAAATTACCTTGGGTCGTTTCGTTGGTTTCTCATGCCATATTCATGGAACAGTTCAATAACACAGAAGTGAAACTGCAGACGTCCAATCAGAATTCGGCGACTTGAGTAAACGGGTTAATCACGTGTTTCATGGTCGATCTGTCTTTCCATACGCGACATAAATTTTAAAGGCCGTATTTATCATATTACGCCACTTGCTTACTTCTCTAGAGTGTGTATGTATGTATATATATATATATATATATATGTNGTAAGCGCAACAGTAGTAGTACGCTGAAAGGAAAGTTTGTTCAAGCCACCGAAATATTTGTTTGTATAGGGCCAAAAATATATTTAGTTGCCCCAGCAATTAGTAAACAAAACTTGAAAATCAACAAAATTAATTTTTTTTATGTAACAAAATGCACGCTTGAATTAACAAAATCTCTGTTTTGGGGCAAAAGAAATTAGACTGTCAACCAAATATTTAGTTTAATCTACGGTATACATTTGTTTGCCTTCGTTTGATAATGCAGCTCGAGAGTTTGTTTGTATTTTTTGTGACATTTAGGCTAATAACAGTGTTTATTAGTATATTTATTGAAAATTAATAATTGTATAAAACATTCGAACAAAACAAGTTCGATAGGAAACTACATAGTAAAGTTGTAAAACTTGGAATATTTATTTGCGCACGGTGTCCAGTATTCGAAATTTGAGTATCTAACATCATTGCTAATTAACTAGTAGTCACTTTAGCTGAGGTTGTTAGGACGCAAACACTGTAGATTCGAATTTCGGTCGGGCTTCCAAATTTTATTATTAACCGAAACTCTGTAATGTACTTAGAGACAAACAAATCTTTACTTGCACCAATCAAATCTTTGTTTGGGGCAACCAAATAATAACAAAAACATTTGGTTTCAACAACTAAATATTTTACTGCCCCTATACAAACAATGCATTTGGTTGCGCCAAACAACCTTTGTTTGATTCAACAAAACCTTTCACTCAGTGTAAGTACGAGTATCTACGTGCAAGGTACCAGCCGCGTATTAGAACTGCTAACTATGTATCCAAGCACTGTCTAAGCATCGTATCATTACAAACACGGGGATTCCGCGGATCCGTGCGGCGGTATCAAAACTTTGAGGACTAGGGTCGAGTGTAGCTTGAACAACGCTGTTTTGAGAACTTCCAAGTTATTGGAAACAAAACTCGGATAGTTATTTATTCAGTGTTTCGCAATGGTTTACAAGATCTTACAAAAACACTACAGCTAAGAAGTAACATTATTCGTGACTGAAAATGTTTTGCCATAACTACTGAAAACGACACCATTTGTTGTACACTGAGATAAATGTATAGTTTAATCAAACAAAGTTCGTTTGGCGCAACCAAAATTATTGTTTGTATAGGGGCAATCTAATATTTTGTTGCTGAAATAAAATAAATTTTATTGTTCTTATTTGGTTGTCCCAAACAAATATTTGGTTGGCTCTATGTATATTAAACAGTTCCGGTTAGTATAAAGAAGCTGGAATCCCAACCTTAGATTCGAACCCAGAGTGGGTGCGCCCACGTACCATGCCCTAGCAACTTCAGCTAACATGACTACTAATTAAGTAGATGCACTTAGTAACACTGTAACTATCCTAATTGTCACAAACAAAACAAATAAACTCTCGAGCTGTATATTCCAACAAAGGATATCAAATGAGTGGCCAAACAAATATATATATATATATATATATATCTAATATATAAAATTCTCCCGTCACAGTGTTAGTCACTGAACTCCTCCGAAACGGCTATCCAGATTTTTATGAAAATTTTTATGTATACTTGGTAGGTCTGAGAATCGATTTATATCTATTTTTTACACCCCTAAGTAATAAGGGTGGCCACCCCCAAACAATTTTTTTTTATTGTTTGAACAAAATTTTTATTTTTTATTTTTTTATGATGTGGCATCAAAAAATACATACCCTCCTAAATTTTCACCCTTCTACCACCAACCCTTATTTTTTTATAGCGATATTAGTAATTTAATAAATTTTACCCTAGGTCGATAACTGATCAATTATCATCGATCATTTATCGATCTAGGTTACAATTTATTCCCACCAGGTGTCTCCCAGTGACACAGCACGGAGTAGCCGGTCTCCACTTTCTCTCACACAATAACCTTTCTCTTATTCATTTGTGCTCAGATCGTAGTAGTGACGTGTTTACAATTATATTTTCAATAATTAAGTGTACTTCTTAATTAACTTTATTATTGATCGCAAAGCTGTAATTGTTTGTATTTCCATTTTATTAATATTTATTAAATTATCTAATTTTATATTCCGTCATCGTCCACAGAGCTCCATGCCTCTTCCACTTATATACCACATCCTCACACACTTACAATAAGTTATAGTTATTTTTTTCTAATACTATAATCACTAGAAATACTTTTTATGGCAAAACGGCGTTTGCCGGGTCAGCTAGTGTATATATATATATATATATATTGATATTGTGTCGAGAGTATAGTTTCTTTTGGCCCTACACAGAGGTTTTGTTAATTCAAGCGTGTATTTTGTTAGACGAACAAAATTCATTTTGTTGCTTTTCAAGTTTCGTTTACTCAACAAAATATGTTGTTGTAGCAACTAAATATACTGTTAACCGCCCGCTGCTTTGTCCCGCGCGAGAGAGCGGATGAGAGAACAACATTTCAAATGAGGGCAACATACAGACTGAACATGTGTTAATGATGAGAGTGAGTTAATTGACAACAGCCAAACTGAGACATAGAGGAGGACTTTAATTAGAGTTGAGATATACATTAAATACTGGAATCATTGGGAAATAAAAAGAGTTGCAGTGAAGATAGATAGTTTAATGATATAAATAATAGTTGCGAGAATAAGTAAAAATTAAATTTAGTAATTTTATTTTTATTTATTAAGATCTCCGTTCCTCACGAACTAGGATACGCCCCACAGGTGACTTTAAACAATATTTTTGGCCTGATATAACAAACAAATTTTGTTGGTCCCAGTGTACATAATTTTGGTCAGTAAAGGACGTTTTATTGTGGCACAATCAACTCGGCACCGCAGTGGCAGATGACCAGAAGAGTAATCCTGTCCGGTGTGGTATGGACCAATAAGGCAGTGGTAAGTGGGAATACAGACACTAGCAGAACTGATGTTTCTGCATTGCTGGATACAGGCGAATCTATTTTAACTTCTCTTGAGTGCCAGTAAATGTGTGCACACGATATATTCTGAAGAAATTAGGGATGGAATAGATAATTCCTTACTCCAAGTAAGTAAATGTTACACATGAACTATTCAAGGAAATAAACTTTCCGTGATGTGAAGTGTTCAGGCCTTGGCGTGTGTCCCGCTTGTTATAATTGCTATATGTATGTGCATGCTCAAGTCAAAGCACTCAACACTGAGCGAGGTGGCACACTGAATTCGTATTCGCGAAGGCTCGGATACGATTCCTCGTCTGACCATCCTCATTTTGGTTTTTATCGGTTGTTAAACCACACCTTCCTACCAAATCCCGCAACGCGCAAAACCACTTTTGTAAGCCTCATTAACATATATTGCTGCTAGCATCGTAACAATACAAATACATTGAATTTTTTGGTGACCACAGAAGTCCATTTGTGATTGCCACTAAATACTGAAATGCCATAAGAAAATTGTTTGGGGTCATAATATATTTTGTGAGGTCTGCATTGACAAAGGAATTTTGTGACCATCAACATTTTGTTTGTTGCCACAGAATGTTTTCTTTATGTGGGCTTCAAACTGTTAAAGTTTTAAAGCACTTGCACTTACATTTTACTTTTGTATTTGGACGACAGATTTCCGGATACACACTAGAGGCTCTGAGCCAGAAATCAGCCCTCAGCTGTCTAACCAGGGAATGAATTATAGACGTAGTGCACAGAGATAAAAGAGTGATCGTATAGGGGAAGCGAACAATGGATGAATAGTGAATGAAAGCAGCTAGAGAGTGTTAAGTACTACTCGCGAAATTGCCGGGTATCTACCTGTGATTTCTCGTTATATTCCTGTTAAAGCCTGGACTCAACAACTATACGTTTTTTTTTTTGTGGTCAGAGCATCGTCAATTCGACACGACTTAGAAGCTCTTGTAAATGTGGCTAAAATGTATCACTCGAGTGCCCATAATCTGCGTGGTCATTTCAATATGGCGGTGGCTTCCTACCCTAACAACAGCTAGCGAATTAACTGAACCAGGTTTTCGAGTATCTGCACGACTGTGGAGTCTAGCTTGGTGACATAAAATAACGAGAATAAACAGTGACAGAATCGCGGATGAATCTTTTTCGAAATATCGGGTAGCTGTGACTCGAGAGAGTTTTATATGGCGCTGTCATGCTAATTGCTAAGAAGCACAGGCCCATGCCTGTAGCGACTTGAAGGCACCTTGTGTTTGTCTATTCATGTTGCGCAGTGTTTGCGCATGTCTCTCTATTCATCTTTCTATCTCTCTCTCTCTCTTTCTGTTTTTATGACGGCTTCAAGTAGTGAATGCAACCAATCATCATATAGTACATGTGTGTACCCTTGTCACTTTCACTATTCACTCTTCGTCATGGGCTACGTATAAACTTGCGCGTTACATCCCCATACACTCGTCGTAGTTTATGAATAATTCTGCTGCATGTACTTGCATATATAAACAATTGTAGGTAATGTTACGTAAGTGGTGTATTTTTGTGGGGAACTTTTGGGTCTGCGGTGAATTTTCAGGTGAGACATGAATGCGGGGGTTGGTTGTGTAAAGTAAACGCTTGACGAGTGCAGGGGAAAGTTTATTCTTTTATTAATCGTCATCGTATGAAAAACGTAACTTTGGGCGTGCTAAGTGAGTAATCTATAGTTGCTGCTTTGTAAAATATACCGAGTACCTCAAAACAATGAACTTTCTCTCCAAGCTCTCCAAGAGAAAGAACGCGAGTGAACTGAGCTTGTCGGCTGGTGTGGCTGTTGCTCTACACGTAGACACGCCGCTCAGTAATATGTACGACGTATTAAAATAGGCGCGAACACCAAGAACCCAACATTGACGTGACAAGCCACCCAAACATTCGCCACTTACTGTATCCCGTTTTGACCAAAGGAGTCGGAGAAATTTTGAGAAGGTGGAAAATACGAGGGCGTGAAACGTAGCCCGATACCAGACGATGGCGTTTTAATGGAAAGTTTTCTGCTTGTTGATTGTACCTTTTTGTTCATCTTANGAAAATACGAGGGCGTGAAACGTAGCCCGATACCAGACGATGGCGTTTTAATGGAAAGTTTTCTGCTTGTTGATTGTACCTTTTTGTTCATCTTACTTGTTCATCAGGAGTAAACTGACAGCTAACAACAGTATCAAGTGGTTTACGCTCAGGTGAATGAAACGATCACTAATTGAAGCATTTCTCAATCAATATCGCTGAACTTAGACACACATCTCCACAACAATCTACAGATGCCTTTTCCTGCTCAAATGTGATTGTGTAAGACATAGGCGGCAAAGACACAATTAAGTATAAAATAAGTTGCGTGCTAGACTTTATAGTCCTATGTATCCTCGAAACACTTTACTTTTTTTCATTGGCTGCTACGAAATTGAGATGCTATCATCCAGGCCGTGAATAAACGTCGTTCAATTACAAGCGGAAACGCAAATGTATTTTTTTTTTTAACGGCTCGTGAGAAGGTAGTGCCGCCGTAAGCCTGCGTGGAAAAAAAGAAAATAGTTAAGTTTCATAATGGAGGAATATATTATTGTTGTTACTGCTGTGGTGCAGTGCACTCAGTCACGTCCAAACAGTAGAAAGTAACGCCAAGTAGTATTTGAAGTCTTGTATCCTCTGATTAGCATTTATATTGTACAACACACAGCCTCGTCGTGACTTACGAAAGTGTAATTTATTTTTCATTACTGATTCTTATTTCCTCATTGATGCGTGAGAAGATCATTATGAGAATGCAACACAACCTCTCGCAACTGAACATTTTTATGGGTGTTCATGATTACAGTGATATAACCTGTGGTTACCTCTCCTTGGCTCGTGGTTTAACGAAGAAATTTCATAGCGTGGTTTAGCTTCTTCTGTATGCGTATTGTATAACATTCCACCATATGCCAAAGTAAGCATTCTCGTGGACGTAATAAATTGTATACGTCCATTCACAAGTGATATGTTGAATCTTTTTGAAACACAAATTTATTACCACTAAATTTAGTCTTATCCTTTAACTCTCTCAGTCATGATTACCTATATTATATTGCACGCCGCACAGGAAGTGGATTGAATGAAAACGACGTCCAATAAAGAAAGTCCTTCATGTGATGAGAGACAACATTCGTTTTCAGACTGTGTTTCATAGGCACATAAACATCTGCTGTCAATACCATGTAATACAAACACATTTACACTGAAAAACTGGTACACCTGCCTTATATCGTGTAGGGCCCCCACGAGCACGCAGAAGTGCCGCAAGACGACGTGGCATGAACTCGACTAATGTCTGAACACACCATGAATNATTTACACTGAAAAACTGGTACACCTGCCTTATATCGTGTAGGGCCCCCACGAGCACGCAGAAGTGCCGCAAGACAACGTGGCATGAACTCGACTAATGTCTGAACACACCATGAATACTGCAGGGCAGTCCACAAATCCAATCTGCGCCAATTTGAGAAAGGGTTGCACGTCTGTCACATTTAATAATTCTCGTCAGTCGCCGTTTGTCCCGTTCGTTCACGATCTTTTTCCGGCCGCAGCGATGTCAAAGATGTGATTTTTTTCTATACCGGATTCCCGATATTCACGGTACACTCGTGAAATGGTCGTACGCGAACATCCAAATGTTATCGCTACCTCGGAGATGCTATGTCCCATCTCTCGTGCGCCGACTATAACACCACGTTCAAACTCACTTAAATCTTGATAACCTGCCATTGTAGCAGCAGTAACCGATGTATCAACTTTGCCAGACGCTTGTCTTATATAGGCGCTGACCGCATCGCGTTACTCTGATTGGTTCCATACCTCTGTATATATGTACATATATACATATGCATACGTGATTTTTGAGTACCATTAAATGTTTTTTAAATCTCTTTGCCGGCAGTTCAGGTGAAAATTTTAATCATTTGTTGAAAATATCACTATTGTGGTGTCATTTTAACGTTCCGTTACCTATGCACTGCAAAAAATTTGATACGAAAGTTGTTACGATTCCTTGACCTTATGTGTCAATGTAACTCTTAGTCGCTCTATTTCCGGTCAATCAGACAATAAACATACAATGTGTGGAGTGCTTAATGTGTTAACAAGACTCGTTTACGATTGTTTGTTAATAAAATTATATTTACAAACATGATTTACGTACTTATATGCAGAAATGAGTAATATGGCGAAGTATAATGTCTTTAAGTGAAACTCTCACAAAGCAAACATCGGATACACTAAATAAACCAAACATGAAATTCCAATTACATTTATAGATTACGCTGTGTCTTGAAAACATGCACATTAAATTATTCTTGTTCCGTAATTATTTCCTTGTGTTTATCACAGACCAATGTACTGTTACCATACTCATTATCGTAGATTTTAAACGTTATGCTCTGTACACAAGTAATTTCAACAAATTTCAAATGACACGTNTACCATACTCATTATCGTAGATTTTAAACGTTATGCTCTGTACACAAGTAATTTCAACAAATTTCAAATGACACGTACTTTCACACAAAGCAGCCTTGTTCAGAGGTTGACTACGCTTACTTATGATAGCACTACTAGGTTGATGACAAATAAGGTGGCAAAATTGCCATATTGAATACAGAGGAGAAACAGTCGCGTATTCCGTAAAATTGAGCAATACACGCCGGCAAAATGGCGTAACTAGCCAGCAANATACAGAGGAGAAACAGTCGCGTATTCCGTAAAATTGAGCAATACACGCCGGCAAAATGGCGTAACTAGCCAGCAACACGTCGGGACGCCGTTCGCCAATCAGAGCCTTGCCAGCCGGCAGCCCAACAAATAAAATACCTATTGCAGCACGCATTAACCAATGAGACAGAAGGCCCGTTTCCAGAGCCTGGCTACGCTGAGCACAGACTGGGCACGACCACTAGGAACCGCCACGTTTCTCCGTGTCTGAGCTTTTACTAGTCTGTTCACGTTTACTTACAACTTTTCTGTTGCCCTGTTTAAGTTCTACTTCCAGGATATTCTTCCGCCTCATGCAAACAAAGCTTAATCGAGTCTAGAAAATTACACCATAGGGTCTACGGACCGCATTCGTGCGAACTCAGTGTAATAATATGTTACATAAGAACAATTCCTTACTAGACATTACCAACCCAACACACCTACTTTCTCACAGTTTTTATTCATATTAACTACCAAGGAAATATTGTAATTTATATATAAAATATAAATACAATTTTTATTGAACCAAAAATAAGTTACTTTAATGTTAACATAAGTATAACGCTGGTGAAACATAACGTAACTAGTAAAACACCAAACACGCCATACGTGGTGTGATATTTCAAATGTTTGACTGCAAAAGTGTGAAGAAACCTCCTTAGTAACGTGGACACCATAAGTTGGCCGACGTTGCACACCAGTGGCGGAAGGTCGACGTAGGTTCCAATACGACGATGCGCTTGCGAGTACTGACGGACGACACGTACGATCCATGCATTCATCACACCACCGCAATTTTCGCGACATTAAGTCTCCGTGCATGACTCAGCTCATAGCAGGCACGACAGTTGCGAAAACTGTACGTAGTTCGTTTTCTCTCAGTCATTTCAAGGCCGAGCGGTGATGAGATCTTCGCTCAAGCCGCTGCTGTGTAACAAAGCAGCACGTTCATTCCACTCACAGTAGTGAGTTATGCCTGACGCAGCATCATTCCCACTTCTAGGTTCT
The DNA here is from genome assembly GCA_002778355.1 of Clitarchus hookeri. NCBI lineage: Eukaryota > Metazoa > Arthropoda > Insecta > Phasmatodea > Phasmatidae > Clitarchus > Clitarchus hookeri. Next base: position 410,945 of record NQII01000568.1, read on the forward strand.
ACTGTGTATCTTCCATCGCCTGACCCCGGCGCGAGCAGAAGGCGCTTTCAGGAAAGCGAGCTGGCATTCCAGCACTTCACAAGCGTTCACCAGAGTGGNACCCCGGCGCGAGCAGAAGGCGCTTTCAGGAAAGCGAGCTGGCATTCCAGCACTTCACAAGCGTTCACCAGAGTGGTTTTTTTTTTCTCTGAGCTTCTTTGTCGTGGAAACACAGGCCATTATAAAAGGTCCTATAATTTCCCATTAAGAGCTGTTATAGGCTGTTCACGGTAAAGTGAACACTTTTGGAATCAACCTATGAAAAATGTTACTGCTCCTACTTGCGTACATATTAACGAGCACACTGAGTGGCATGCGCCCAGTAAAGTTAGTAACAACAGAAGGAAAGTAGTTCCAAGATTTAAAGTTGAATTAAAAGTGTTTGGTGAGCATTCGTGAATACTAAAATTATTGATTTTCCTTTCTGTTTTTTTTTATTACTTATAAGTGTAAGAACAAGAAAAGTTTTTCAATATTTACTTTAATAATAATTTCACAGTTTCACTTGACCGACGCAAGAATAAAGTGATCAGGCCCAAGACAATGTTAATTTTACACGAGTTGGAAGAATACACAATTAACATACAAGTAGATCTTAAGCAGGGTTTTCAAAAGTGCTCAATTTAACGTGAACAGCCTTTTTCTGGTTAGACATTACACTTATCCGTACTCATTCGAGCAGTAGCCATTTGTCCATTGAATTATTGCTGCCCCCGTCATCACTTAAAATTTTTTTGTAATTTTTACTGAGGAATAGTTTGCAATTTTACTAATGTTTGTAACAATTCAAAAATTTCTTTTGTAAAATAACTCGTTTGTTAAACTACAAGATCCGCGTTTGTAATAGACCTCAAGAAATGTTTTTACTAAACTGACCCGTATCCACGAGCTCAAGAAAAATGGAGGACACACAACAACGTAAAAACTTTATATAGCTGTTNACCCCGGCGCGAGCAGAAGGCGCTTTCAGGAAAGCGAGCTGGCATTCCAGCACTTCACAAGCGTTCACCAGAGTGTTTTTTTTTTTTTTTCTCTGAGCTTCTTTGTCGTGGAAACACAGGCCATTATAAAAGGTCCTATAATTTCCCATTAAGAGCTGTTATGGGCTGTTCACGGTAAAGTGAACACTTTTGGAATCAACCTATGAAAAATGTTACTGCTCCTACTTGCGTACATATTAACGAGCACACTGAGTGTCATGCGCCCAGTAAAGTTAGTAACAACAGAAGGAAAGTAGTTCCAAGATTTAAAGTTGAATTAAAAGTGTTTGGTGAGCATTCGTGAATACTAAAATTATTGATTTTCCTTTCTGTTTTTTTTTTTATTACTTATAAGTGTAAGAACAAGAAAAGTTTTTCAATATTTACTTTAATAATAATTTCACAGTTTCACTTGACCGACGCAAGAATAAAGTGTTCAGGCCCAAGACAATGTTAATTTTACACGAGTTGGAAGAATACACAATTAACATACAAGTAGATCTTAAGCAGGGTTTTCAAAAGTGCTCAATTTAACGTGAACAGCCTTTTTCTGGTTAGACATTACACTTATCCGTACTCATTCGAGCAGTAGCCATTTGTCCATTGAATTATTGCTGCCCCCGTCATCACTTAAAATTTTTTTGTAATTTTTACTGAGGAATAGTTTGCAATTTTACTAATGTTTGTAACAATTCAAAAATTTCTTTTGTAAACTACAAGATCCGCGTTTGTAATAGACCTCAAGAAATGTTTCTACTAAACTGACCCGTATCCACGAGCTCAAGAAAAATGGAGGACACACAACAACGTAAAAACTTTATATAGCTGTTTGTGCAAAAACTAGGGGCGATACAAAGCCAAGTTGCGGACAAAAATAAATGTAATGCAAGATTTAATAACGGTAAACACTCCAAATAACTCAAATACTAATAATTAAACGATGGCAATTTTAAAAACACGTAACGCTATTACTCATTAATGGTTAATGTAAATGTTTCGTATCTACACAGAATCCTTAAAATGAAATGAATGCGTTCTTCAATCTGCTTAACCGAAAAACGTCAGTATTATTTTGTAGGTATTTTTTAAAGCTCGTAAGTCAAGTCGGTTTTTTTTTGTTAAAGGCGTGAGCTGATAAAGTAAGGGGCGTGGATTCTAGTCCCCGTGCTGGCAAGGTGTAGCTTATTTTTATTACGTGAATAATATTTTGAATTGATTTTTCCCTATTTTCTGTTATTAATTCACCACATTTGATTTACAGAAAAAAAAAATGTATGTCCACTTCCCAATAATGTAAGTTGTAATATTACAAATAGATGTTTTGCATGTTTTACCATAAAACGGTTTGTTGTTGTACAAAGNTGTTATTAATTCACCACATTTGATTTACAGAAAAAAAAAATGTATGTCCACTTCCCAATAATGTAAGTTGTAATATTACAAATAGATGTTTTGCATGTTTTACCATAAAACGGTTTGTTGTGGTTTTTCTTGGCAACTGGGTTTCCAAGGATTTTTCTTGTAAAAGTACAGAAAAAATTTACAGTGTAGAGTAGATAAGTACACAGAGACGAAATGGCTTGGCGGATCCTTTGGTGGCGTGGGCTTTCCCATTCTCTGATTGGCTGCGCGAGGCTCTTGGGTACGGGCCTTGTGGTATGATTGGCTACTGCGTGCTTCAAAGCTTCCGTATTGGCTGGGCTGCCGGCTGGCAAGTAGGCTAAGAGGCGTTGATTGACAAATGGCGTTCGGCCATCTTGCCAGCCAATGACGCCATTTTGCTGGGGTGTGCGGCTATAGTTCACGGAATAAGTGGCTGTTTCACCTTTCTATTCCTAAGGACTCAGTGGTCATGATACTTTCTCGTGATCGAATCAGAGTTCGGATCTTCCAGTGTTAAATTTTCTCCAGTAGCTCATTTATTTGAAGGTCGGGCAACAAGTGTCACAAACATGTAATAGTATGGCAAAGGATAAAGTTAAACTTCAAATCTCACATTTCTCTGTGTACTCAAGTCTCTATTTTTTTGTAATTTTCTTTCGTTTTGATGGTTACCTTTCCTCCCCTGTGGACTAATTTGTATGTTATTTTCACTATTTACATTTTTTAGAAGTTATTACTAGCAGCTCAGGGTCCCATGAAGCGTGTTACAATCACGTGGTACAAACTCGTAAAATTTCCGAGTTTAATTGTTACCAGTAAAAAAAAAAAAAAAAGTGTTAGTGTTTCTTACCAGCGTGGCAAGCACGTTTTCGCCAGTTTTAGCCAGCATCTCGACCTCATGGGTAACGAAATGCAGAAGTTCGTATTAAGGAAATGCTTCGGATCCTGTGTTTGGGCATACGCAAATCTCATGCATTGGCGTTTTTAAAATAAAACAGTGAGTGTACGGCAGAATTAACTATTTGTAGTGACTCTCTTACTTCTCTTTGTATGCCTCTGTGTAGTTGCAAACTGCATTGTCCACGAATGCACACCAAACACGTGAAGTGTGAAAAGTAAACCGCGGGATGTGTTAACGTAGTGGAGAGACCTGCAAATCCACGAATGATTATTTCCATTACTTTATAATAAAACAAATTTGGAGCTGAAGTTTTGTGTCGCACGGTTATGTGTAGAAATGCTTACGATCACAGTAGGCTGCGAATCACGTGGCGCTCGCGAAGTGAATCATGGCGAGCGCCGGGCACGAACCACAGANCTCTGTGTAGTTGCAAACTGCATTGTCCACGAATGCACACCAAACACGTGAAGTGTGAAAAGTAAACCGCGGGATGATTACTTCCATTACTTTATAATAAAACTAATTTGGAGCTGAAGTTTTGTGTCGCACGGTTATGTGTAGAAATGCTTACGATCACAGTAGGCTGCGAATCACGTGGCGCTCGCGAAGTGAATCATGGCGAGCGCCGGGCACGAACCACAGAATAGTTAAGTACACAGAAGTGGAGTGACGTAGTTCCTTTGATGTATGCGTACATGTTCACTTATTGGCTTCGTAAGGCTCTGAAAACCAGCTTACGTCTGATGGGCTATTGCGTGACGTGGAAGATTCCCTATCAGGTTGGCTGCCACCTGACAACTGACTTGTAAGATATAATGTGCTGATCGGCGATTGTTGCTGGCTAGTGGCGCTATTTTGCTGGCGTATGCGGCTGAAGTTGACAATATAAGGGGCTATTTCACTTGTATATTCTAAAACATTCTGCTCGAACAATCACTGTTCCTGACTCCTCGCCGTAGCGATGCGGCCGAAGACATATTTTCGGTTTTCATATATAGTGTGCGTCACAACAAATTTCAAACGAAATATTTGAAATATTCGTTCATCGCAAAATTATGATTTTTTTATTTTCACATATGAGCTGATTTCATTATTATCTCGTGATCACTAAGCGATAGACTCCACAGTCACTTGTATACTCCGATCTCTCGTATTTGTTATAGTTACTCTCGACATGGTTGAATATGAATTTCAAAAGGTAAACCCGTCACGAAACGAATTTGCTATTTTTTTTTTTTTTAAGTAACTAAAGCAGTAAATATTTTTATGTACAGTGGAGTAGAGTAAATAGCTATTGTACTACCAGATGATTTTGAAGTTTTCCTTCGAAAATTGATATAAGACAATTGCAAAGAAAAAAATGTTGCGTTGTGGATGACGCGGCTTCTAACAAGAACCTGAAGCTAGGCTCTCATCCTCTGCTGAACTCACGTGCGTGTAAAAGAATGCTTACATGCTTCTGTATACACCCACGCGTATCGTTGGTATGTATGTTGACTCGCACGTAGGAGTTGCCCAACTTCCGACTTTCACATACGTACTGACCACATGGAGGCATCATTTTCATTTAACATTTGCAATTAATTGATGGTTTCAGGTGTTGCAAATAAATAATTATTTAATCCGTGATGTGTTTAAGGTTATACAATATTATTTCCTTTGCAATGACCAAGTACACGTGGGTTTGGTGTTCGTGGATAGTGATGCGTGCGATTAGAAGCGTAAAGCAAGAGCGTGGTTTACCAGTTAGTTACCCACGAAGAAAACACTCACATAGGCTACTCTCGGTAAAGTGAGCACTTTTGACGACCTAGTTACTTCTTGCTTTCAGTCATATTTTATCCTTCGACAACCTTTTTAAATAAATACTGCAATGTAATTAATAGACACAGAGTGTATATTCCACCGCACTCAGAAGTTAACGTCTATGGCTAAAATAAGATTTATTTATTGAATAATATTCCAAATGAGTGTACTTTCAAAAGAGCTCACTTTACCGTGAATAGCCTATAGTTAGGGGCAGTGACATTTCGCGAAAAGATTTCGAGACAAGATAGAGCCCAAAGCACTGTAGGGTCATCCAGCTTCTTTGATTGGCTAAATAATGTTCTGACCCGTGTTAACCGTTTGCGCACGAATCACGAAAGTCCAGGGTCGGAGTTACTTAGTCCTGAGTGGCTTGGTCAATGACGGACACGGCACCAGCAGCCAATGGAGGTATAACAACAGCTGAGGTGTGTATATAGTATTGGAGTCTTCTGTGTGCTCCGATTTCTACGCGAAAAGTCAGTGGCCCTACCTATAGTGTTGAGTACTTAACCTTGATGTGTATATTGACGTTCATATATTACATGACCCTCGTGTACAAGTACGTGGTTATGCAATTGTCACTTGATGCAAGATGCTATCGTACAAGATTTAATGCAAGAAAAATCAATACCAATATGAGCTCTCTTTGGGTAACGTGATATTATTTTAAACTCTCAGGTGAAGCAGTTAATGGCTTCTTCAATTTAGTAAAATAAAATGACGCTCGTCTTTCCGCAAACATGATTCTATAAAGTATAAGAGCGTATTGTTTTAAAATAGTACTACCTTGCCAAGATAATAAAACGAAGCTGAAGTTGTACGTGTCGCAGGACTCATGTATCTCGCCGCCGAGGACGTCACTCAGCAGGTCAAAGGGCAAGCGTAGAAGTGTACATGTCAGCTGCAACTCTCGCGGCTTTGTGTCAAACAATAAGACGTTTTTTTTTCCTGTCGTGAACGGCATCGTAAACACCGACATTAAACTAACCTGAGTTCATACATTATTAAGTTGACGAGCGAAGTTATATATAATGTCTATACCAGCATGTACTATAGGAAAACAAATGTACTTGTTACTGATCACTGACCACGGTGGGTGTTCATATTCAAAGGAGTTGGTACAAAATACGATGTCCCACAGGAGGAAGGCGTGGTGGTCTCTTTAGTATAGGAGTGCTTACGCAGTAAAAAAATCTACTGTTTACAAACAACTAAAATATTAGTTGACAAAATATATCTTGTAACATTACAAGTAAATAATTGTATCTTTACATGTTGTTTTATGAAAAATACGAAATTATACATGTATCTACATTATTTTAATAGAAACGAAGTCTACAGAAGATGCCAGTTAAAATACTACATTAATTTTGCACATTTAGCAGTAACGAGTTGTAGAATTTGCTCTAATTTACTTGTAGCATTAGAGAAGAATTTTTGACTGCTAGTTTTAAAAAAACTCTTCGCCAATTTGACACCAATTTTTCCGGCGTGCAGCTGTGAGTTAGGCTTGCAAGTTTCAGTTTCGCTGCTATGTATTAGGGATTCCTGTACCTATGAATTAATTTGTAAGTTCAGCTTTGAATTAAGAATAGGTATAGCAAAGTATCGAGAATAGTATTAAATTACAATTATCCATTAGAAACAGTGAATCCCACGAACTTATTATTTTTGCAGTAATTTTATATATAGAATACATCTTATTTCATTCCTTATGAAAATCTCATTAGCTTACAATGAGCTCATATAAAAATAATGCATGAATGGATATTGTGCGATTACGTCAAGAATACTAACTCGTCACATTGGTATGAACCAACAAAGAAGTGAAAGAAACTCGGCTACACACAGTCTCTTTCTCATAACAAGCAGAGACACTTCACAAGTTCGATGACCAGCAGTTCAGACTTGAAAGCCGCATTTATGTGCCAGTTATTGTAATTTTTTTTATTGGATGCTACAACGAAGGTGAATCAGCTCTGTTTTCTACAGGAATGCCATTTTGGCCCATCTGTTGCAGATTTATTATGTGCTCGCAGTCTCCCAGGACGTGTCACGTTATGAAACTATTTTCCAAAGTAACGCAGCGCACGAGTATCTGAAGTCTGAAGTCTATAAATTAATCCGCGAAATTTTTAGATCGTTGTTATTCATTAATCACGGATTTACGATAAACAACAATTTTATTTAAAATTTGACTTTATATGTTGTACTAACACCCAGTTTCAACCAAGATCCTATTAGGCCTGTAGCGAATCTGACTGAAGTGAACTACACATACTTGTGTGTGTCTATGTGCGTTGATACCACCCGAAAATCAACAACGTAAGCAAGCGGACTTTTTCACGGGGTAAATTTAATTCAAACCATGATTTTGCCCCCAGTATTCTTTCTACTCTGTAAGATCGGACTGAACCGGAATAACCCTTTCGTCGCCAGGACAAAACAGTGTGGGTATTTTGCATATTAGTCATATTTATTGTCATTATCGTGCAACGCTTGCTTTGTGTTGAGAATAAATCAAATTCCGTGTAGTTGGTTAGAAACAACAGTAACACGTAATAGGGATGGCATTTGTAACAGTTTAGTTGTGATGTTAACCATCAACAAATTATGTTGGTCACATGATACTCTCCTGGGGTATTTTATATAGCGATTGTCTACCGCATACAACAAACACCATCATCTTCTGTCGTCACAACTTATACACATATATCGATAGCAAAAGTGTTAATGTAGCATGTAGAGACTATTTCGGAGGGGGGAAGGGTGTGATATTTTGATGTCCGTGAGTGTAAAACATACAAAACTCATAACAAAGTAAACCTTAATATTAAGTTTAGAATCAATATAACCTGAATTAATTAAAATAAAGTCAGGTTTTAATAATTTGATTGACAGGTGGACTCTGTTAAGTATCCTAGTGAAATATTATCTATAAAATCCATGTTAGAGCGTTTTCGCATATCTCAGTAATGTTTCGGGAATACGTTTTTTTTTCAGGGGAGGTAAAAGACAATTATTTACAGCCACCACATTTTACTTTAATACTATTAAATATATCCAAACAAGAAAGAAATACTGAAAACGGTTCAAACAAGTGGCATATTTAGGGCTTTACTTCTCAGTTTCCTTGGGGGGAATGAGGGAAGTACAAAGTTTCATATATCGTTTAGTCCATTGGCTTACATCGCGTGTAATAATTCCCTAAACCTATCAGACCCACTTTACTTTACGGTTTCAGGCGTTGCAAACAAAACATTTTATGATGCGTGCTGTACGTAAGTCGACACAACACTTGATTTGTTGTCACAGCCAATGAGCTGTGGAATACATGTTCAGCTACAGTTATATGAGCCAATAATGACTGAACTTCACAGTGTGCAGTACAGACCAAAACTTACCTACACATGCGTAATGTGCACAGTTGTGTACACTGGGCCTGAATGGTCTAATGCAAGGGTTCTAACATGTGGCAGAGCCCATCGCCATGCTTCCTTATGGTCAGACGTGACCTTGGGGTGTACAATTTACTATTCACTACCCTTAAAATATAAACCTGTATTAAACTCTAATTATGCATCAATCCACGCCAGTCTCCGGCTGTCCACAGGTTCATGGTTCAGGTCCGTATCCGTATTCATATTTTTTATTTCCTCTATTTTAGAACTGTTACCTGGTCGTAGTGACTATCTTAATCGAGCGTAGTGTAGGCCTCTTTTGAAATGTGTTTTTCCCTTAGATCGATAAAGAACTTTTTCCCTTCAGACAAAGATATATACATTTTTCCATGATACGTTCATTTCGTAAATAAAATAGTGCAGCATATTGACGGTGTTCTCTATACAACTGTCAATTCTCTTTCTACAGGTTCACTTTATCTTAGCCTTACGATTTACTTATTTTAATGCATCTTTCGTTATGCAAGGAATGTTACAGAGTGAATTACAATCGGTAGAGCTTAGCATCAATACAACCAGCATCTTTCTGCTATTGTTGCTGTTAGCTGCATTTTGTACAATTAACAAACAAAACTCTCCTCATAGGCGTCACTGCACGAGTTATTGCCTGTTCCAAGATACTGTCAGGCAAACAATTGCCTCTCTTGAAACAACTGCAATGAAGATGAGTCCCTGAACTATCAGTTGCATTTTGCTTTGGCATCAGTACGTAACGCGCCTGCGTAAAGGCAACACACGCAAGAGCACGGCGGTGCGTGTCCTCCTCTTCGTGAGTCAACATTAAATACGCGTCTTACGATTTAGTGTTAAATTATAATAGCAGCCTTAACTTCAAANTCACTGCACGAGTTATTGCCTGTTCCAAGATACTGTCAGGCAAACAATTGCCTCTCTTGAAACAACTGCAATGAAAATGAGTCCCTGAACTATCAATTGCATTTTGCTTTCGCATCAGTACGTAACGCGCCTGCGTAAAGGCAACACACGCAAGAGCACGGCGGTGCGTGTTCNCGTAACGCGCCTGCGTAAAGGCAACACACGCAAGAGCACGGCGGTGCGTGTCCTCCTCTTCGTGAGTCAACATTAAATACGCGTCTTACGATTTAGTGTTAAATTATAATAGCAGCCTTAACTTCAAAATGTGTTGCGTTTCTTGCGTTGCTTGTACGGGCGAGTGATTGGACAATCGTATAAAATTTTTAACCAGAGACATACGTTAACCAAGTGCGAAAAATTAATCCTGGTCAACGTACTGGCGTTTATTTTACGAAAATTAAACTCAACAACACTTTAAAACCAATGTGTATAACGCTCGTGAATCTTTATTAAATAACAGAAAAAAATAATGTTTTGAAATACTGGGTTGTTACGAGTGTCACAATGATTAATATACAGATTATCTTATTTCCGCTACTAATAGGATAATTTCTAAAACAAAAAGTGGTTGTTTATTCCAGTCTGTTAGGAAACCGGTCACCGTGACGTCTATAGCCCTTGGGTATTTAATATTACGCTTCACGGCGTTTACACACATAATTCACCCCCGTTGATGACGCCTGGAGTTTTAGTTTTGTTTTTATAGGATATTATGTACTATTTGTTATGTAGAAAAGGCATGTTTTTTATAGCTATAAAATATATCATTTATATTAACTTACAGTCATGGTACACTTCCACTTCTGTTTTACACTACAATGTAATTAATTTATATAATGCCCTCATTGAAAGGTTAGAACTTACCATCAGGATACTATCGTGTAACCAGTATAAAATGTTGATTATTTATATCACATCCAAGCAGTTGCCATACCTCGTCTTTTTTACATAGACAGTGTAACTTAGCTTTATGGGCAAAGGGGATACGAAATCAAAACTATACGTGTAACTGTCTATCGATATTATTTCAAATCAACTACACTGAAAATTAGTATTTTTTTGGTAACTTATGTAAATTGTGTAGCTTCTAGCAGGTTAACCGAGCAATATTTATTACATGTGTGATGGATGTTGATAAGCCTTTAACATACCCATGAGAATTTCTGTATTCATTTGGCAGTAGTTTTGGATTCACAGCCCTTCTGCTGATGCGACCTACGTATGTTACTCAGCTGCTGCCACAGAAAGAAAAGGATTTATATATTTTCATCCGGTTCTGTATGGTTTGATCTTTCTGCACGCCGTTCGTTACTGGATCAGAATATTCCAGGGCAAGACAAATACATTGTCCAGTTTTAGTGAATTGTCTGAAGTCAAGTCTTGCATTAAAGTAATCCGTGAAACTTACTGGCCTATAGCCATCGGTACAGCCATTACGTTTTCTCGATATAATCTGCTATTCGGCAGTGGCATATAAACAAATTACATCATCTCTGGTATACAGTGAAGTATGAATTCTGTCTGAAAGGTCATTGAAATCGCGAAATTATTACGTTCTCTATCCGTTACTTGAGACCTGAAAATTTCGTGATTTCATTTAACGGGAACGTATATTTTTTCATGTTCTATAGCCGCTGTCATTTCTTCGTTAACTTTTGGCAGTGCGAGCAACTTTTTTCTTTATTGGCTGGGTTGTGCTTATTCCCACTCATCGTATTACTAGGTCCAGTACTTGTTCAGGAACCCTCCAGGGCTGAACAATAATGTGCGAATCCATGAATACTATGTTACTTTGTATCAACGCATAAAATGCCCGGGTGTTTTCCCAGCACACGTTTGGAACAAATAAATGATATATAACTTTCAGCCTGTTATAGAATTAAAAAGTCAAATGTTGGGGTCAGTACACTATAAAATCCCTTTTTTTGCTGCAACACATGATTTGTTTATGCAAAGAAATTTGTGGTCAAATATGAACGACTGCAAAGTACGTTTGCCACAAACAAAATGTCTGTATAGCGTATATAAATGGCAGTGATAACCTTGAATTATCTTTACAATGTTGTTCACCTTTTTCCTTCCTTGTAATGTCAGTTACCATATTTTGAAGGTTTAACCATTATACTGATGGTCTAACGAAGGTGTTATTTGGAAAAGTAGAATTTTATAATTTTCGTTACGTAATAAAAACTATATACGAAAGAAAATGTTTAATAATACTTAACTCTTTTCTTTAGTATACAGCAAGACTACTTAACTGGAAACAAAATAATCTCCAAAAATGTTGTTTCTTTGCTATAAAGAAAGTAATTTTAGCATAAAAAATATGCAAAGAAAAAATTTAATAACTGCAGACGTAAGTTTCTTTAAGTTTATTTTTGAACGAAAACAATATTTTGTTACAGTAAACAAATCTTCCCCAAGGAAATGCTTTCCTTTGCTTTGCAGAAAGCTTTCAACGTATTGTTTTTAAAGTGTAGCAGTATTGAATAAGAGCTGTGCTTGGTCTGTCGTCTATGCTGGCTTGTGGGTGAGGATAGTGTGTGGTTTTGTCCTCAGGGAAGAAGATAATCTTGCGCAGTGTGAGCGGCTTGTTTCGATCTACCCAGCTGACCGCCGTCTTGGGTCCGTCTGGAGCTGGCAAGAGCACACTCTTGAACGTGCTGGCTGGCTACAAGTGAGTACTTACTTCCTCCTCTAGACTTTGCCTATCACTACTACTTCATAAATGATGGAGAAATATTCTTAACTTTAAATAACCCGCTTTCTACCAGATCTATTTTTAACATATAATTAGTTTTAAGTCAACATAAAGGGGGCCGCGGTTGTGTAGCGGTTAGACTACTCGCCTCCCACCTAGGCGAACCAGGTTCGATTTCAGTCGGGGTGAAATCGTGCCGGTCGATGCTGCTGGTCGGCGGGTTTTCTCGGGAATCGCCCGTTTCCAACGCCCTTCCGTTCCGACGCTGCTCCATACTCACCTCGCTTCGCCATCGTCGGCTCTCAAGACCTCGATGTTCAGAGTCGTCCAAACCTCTCCACTCCACTTGAAGACAGCCTAAACTTAAGGTGCGTGCACATCTGAGTTGCATTTGCAGCCAGGCCATCGCTTATTAGTAGTGAGAGTAAAATGTCGCGAGTTCAATGGCCTGCAGACTAGCTTCCACTGTCCATAGCGTACTGATAGTTCAATTATTTGTTCATTAGCTTCTACCTCAGATTTGTCCAGTGCATCTCGTATAAATTGCTGTCTCATAGCTGGGGATCCTAAATATTCGCCAGTTATTTGTCCTGTAGACTAGAACACATAGTCATCTGATATACTGATTGGTTGCTTTGTTCTAAACTGTGAGTAGGCTACATTTTGTTGAACAAAAGCGTGAGTATTTGCTGAAGTGTAGCGTATCCCCATATGAAACCGTGAATATTTATGTACCTGCCAATTGCGAAAGGAACTGTTTAAGGTTTGTTTTGTCCTCAAATGAATTCGGGAAATGTTCACGTTTCTACTTACGTATCTTAATCAAGCTGCCATATATTCATTTCTCTGGTTTCACGTTATTTTCTTTAAAATTTGGATACTGAAAAAAATATATATATTCTGATTTATACTTGCGTTAACTTGAACGTACGTGTGTATTGTAACTAGACAAATGTTTACTAGGAGCTTTGTATCGTTGACATTGGCCATTAACAAATCAGAAGTACAGCAACATCCACAACTCAGATAACCCGCTGGGCAAAAACTGACTCATTTGATTAATGAATACTTGCAGTGTACAGTGCCGCTCATGTTCGGGCTTTGTGTGCAACAAATACGCGATCGTTGACTGTGGAGCTCACCGGTTAGGTCAGAATTTACCAGCGCACGATGTAGTGAAGAGGATATCATGACAAGTAGCCTAGTTCCTATTTCCACTTCTTTTAAGAAAATGTGTGGGCCTTAACTTGCTCGACACGGTTAGTGTGTGTACAAAAAAAATGCACTCTAAGTCATTACAATAACTCGGTACTGTATGTTTAATACATATTGGTTTTAACCGTTATTAATTTTCATTCAAATTGCCTAAGATATGCGATGCATATTAGTTTTATTATTTTTTTCCTTTTCTTCTTGACTTTACGTGAACAGTATGTTTAATGCCCTACAATATTATGTTACTACGCTTATACTTATCCTGAGCAATGTCATAAAACGGTTTACATATATGCCTAAAGCCTGGTACACACAGTTCCGTATTCTATGAACAATTCAGGGTCGCGGTGGTGTAGTGGTCAGACTACTCACATCCGACCAAGGTGAATTCACCTGTTAGTGTTCGATTTTCGGTGGGTTCACCTGTATTTTTGCCATATTGGAACTGTGCCAAACGATTCCGCTGGTCGGCGGGTTTTCCNTACTATAAGCGCTGCTCCATTCTCACTTCGCTTCACCGTCTTCGGCTCTCAATATCCCATTGTTGGGAGCCACCCACATCTCTCCACTCTTCACTTTGAACTTTTCGGTATATAAGTATAGGCTGTGTCAAATAAACACTTTCGAAATCAATTTTCGGAAGAATCTCTGCCACTTAATTACATAGATATATAGTGGCCTGTATGCTCCCAGTTAAGTTGGTAACGAATCAAGAAAAATATTTCCAAGTCGTGAGTTCAGTTGAGTTGAGGCGGCTCTTAAAACCGATGTCGTGAAAGCCGATGAGGGTTAAATGAGGTAAGAATAGAGCAGCGCCGAAATGCAGGGGTAGGGAAATGGGAGATCTCCGAGAAAACGCGCCGGACCAGCGGCACTCTTCGGCACAATTTCCACTTGCGAAAATCTGGGAGTGACCCGGCCGGGGATTGAACCCATTTCGCCTTGGTAGGAGTCGAGTATTCTAACCTCTCAGCCACCGCGGCCCCTCCAAGTCTTGACGTACGGCGTGTGTAATGTTTAAATTTTTTAACTCCAATTAGATTTTTCTTTTCTTTATACACATTCAAATATAGGCTGTTCAATATAAATTGGTTAATTTTGAAATGAACATTTGAAAAAAAACTGCTGCCCTTAAAGTGCACATTGGCATACGAGCTCCAGTTAAATTGGCAGTGAATAATTAAAAATAGTCTTATGATTTGACGTTGTATTGCGAGCGTATTGTTTAAATTTGTGTGCAGTGATGTTAGTGTTTCTTTTTCTATTCACATTATAATAATAATTTGCATATAATAAACAAATATACCTATACAGGAGCAAAAATGTTATGATTTCACTTTGATGGCGCATTAATAAAGAGATCAGGCTATCGCTACTGCCACCTGAGTTATACAGGCTGATGGCTAGTAGGGTACTGAGTTACTATACTTTGTACTTTGGTGCATACTAAGGGCACCTGTGGTTGTTGCGTAAGGGGTAAACAAATACTCTTATTCTTCGTTAGTTCACACCGAAGTCTTTTATTTGACTGAAAGTGACATGGGTATTTACACACACACGAGACTGAGCCCCCCAAATGTCGTGGGCCTGAAGGGTGGGGTGGCGGGGTGGAGGTTGCTTGAATGGAGACATTTATACTTAACTGTGACTGCGGCTTTTAATGAGTTGGCTTCGTTTGTTGGTGCAGCTGGGTCAGCTCGGCTTCCCTTCTCGAAAGTCTGGGGTTGGTTGTCCGGAACTTATGGTGTGTCTGCGATCTCGACTGGCGATTCCCGTCAGAGACCTTCCGTCTCCTCCTGCATCGACGTCCACCCTCGCGCTTCCGAATAAGTTCTCGGAACTCCTACACAGATTCTACCGGAAATCTGCACATACTGTCTCGGCTGTTCCTGGGTTCTCTCCCCGGTGACGTCACAATTGACTCATTGACTGACTGACTGATTTGCTTCGTCGCCATCGGGCGCACGACTACTTCGTCTCGTCATGGGGCCTCTTCGTTATGAGGCTGCCACTCGTCTCGCACTGCGTGTCCCGATTTGGTTTGTCCCGGAACTCTACACATACTGTCTCGGGCTAACTGACTGAACATCACGGACTCGGCCTGTACCGGGTCCGAACCCCGGCCTGGTGATATGACTGACTCACCCGACTGCCTCGCGTCTCTCGGCGTGTCTCTGAACAANGGTCCGAACCCCGGCCTGGTGATATGACTGACTCACCCGACTGCCTCGCGTCTCTCGGCGTGTCTCTGAACAACTTCTCCGCCTCGCGTCGAACAACTACTGAACAACACAGACTCGGCCTGTGCCGCGGTCCGAATCCCGGTCTGGTTGACGGACTCACCCGACTGCCTCGCGTCTCTCGGCGTGACTGGCGAACAACTGACTTCGGTCTCGGCCGCCGAACAACTGACCCGTCTCGCGGCGATGCCGCCGATCAACTGACTTCCACCTTGGCTGTGCTCGTGAATTTAACGTGTCTGTCGCTATATGCAAGCTACCTTTGTCAGCACTTTCTCGGGAGAAAACTGGAGAGTTCCCCTGTGTACATCGGGCGTTTTTTTGTGCCGCATTTAGTGTCTCGTCAGTGGCTTGTGTGCTCCAGCTAGGCTGGAGGAAGGGCGAGGGTGGTGTCTCAGGGATTCCTACGGTACTAATTTCCGAGCTGTGGTCTGCACAAATTCTGGTCGGGGACGTCCCCTGTTTCCTTCGTCGTGTGGCTTATCTGGCTGAAGGTTCTTCCCCGAGCAGCTATACACCTCGGGGCATCCCCTGTGTCCTTCGTCGTCTCGGTTCATCCTTGGGGGTGAATCCCTGGGTTGAAAGTTTCGTGTTCTGCTGCCCTCCCTGGATATGTATTATTGATATGGCATGGTGTGATAACGTCGTGATGCCTATTCTAGTATGCGAGATGCGTCAAGGCCATGGCAATGTTTAATTTACATGGTGGAAGGACACAGTATGTCAGTAAAGTAGATATTAAGCAGGGCTTTCAAAATTTCTCAGTTTACCGTGAACAGCCTTTACGAAATCGCGTCATAGTAACACATTTATGTTGCCAAAAATGTCACGTTTTCACTTGACTGGCGCATGAATTAAGTTATGAGGTCCATGACTATGTAAATGTTATGTATGGCAAAATAATACACAATGAAGAGAAAAATATATATTAAGAAGAGCTTTCAAAATTGCTCAACCTTAAACAGTACATAATAATTTATTTATATTTAAAGTTTAGTCTCCGTTTATATACGGTCTATACGAACATGCAATCAAACTTATGTGTAGGAAATAAAGATGGATTTGTAACGCCGTAGGAAAATATCCAGGACAAAATTTCGAAAATTCTCAAAATAAGATGGTTGACGAATAATAAGAAAATTAAAATTTGCTGCTCCTTAGTATTGCAATTTTGTGTATTGCTGTTATGAGACGTGTTTGTTGTTTATGGCAAAGAGAAGGCGACAAACGGGAATATATTTTTCCCCCTTTTCAAATCAGTAATTGTGTGACTGAGTATAGCGTGCAGAGAGTTGGTTAGTCTGTGGAGCTCAACATCGCAAGTAGGCCTCTGTTTGATACAATAAACGTGATTGTTGTATGGCAGCATGAAAAAATTCCCGGCCCAAGCCACTGAATCACTTGGATTGCGCGCCTGCTTGTTCGATCACCGACTAGACCCTAGTCAATACTATATGTAGGTTATTGCGCACTTCAGAATACGGATATTTCCTAGAAAATCAATTAGGCCTTTATTGGCACCCTTGAAATAACGACCATGTACAATACTACCAGGCAATGTATTACTCTTGTGCGCACGTTATTTTTCAAATCATCATGTTCGTAAAATCTACAATTTTTGAACTCCTTAGTAAACAATCAAAACGGCTTTCTAGTGGCTAACTTGTGTGTGAGCCAAGTTGTTGTATATGTTTTGGTTTTGCCATCTTAGCCTCAGCGTGCGAACGCGTAGACTGGTCGCCGTGAATTACAGAGAAACGTTGAAATGTGACAGGGATGAGATGGGTTTTTGGAAAAGTATGTTTCTTGCATGATAAATTGCTGATTTCGCTTTAATTTTTGTGGCCTTCATTGTTGGTAATTTCGGCCTTTTAAAATATCGTACAACATTAGGAATTGAATTTACAACTTGTAAATATTTTATTCAAGAATTTTACTATCAAAAAAATGACCGTTTTGCATTTTTATTCATTCCTCATTTAAATTGATGTCATTATACAATTTAAATATTTTCCTGCAGATACATACCTTTCAAAACCCAGGCCTTATGTAAGCACATTTGAAGAACATTTTATTTCCGTACGTATATTACTTAGTTATCGTGTTATTTTAGTATCCCGGTATTTCGAAATTACTCCCAAAAAACTAAGGAAGAGATGAAGCCTCTATGGACTGAATTAGCATGATACGGGTTTTATTCCAGAAATCTCTTAAACGTAGGTCTATGTAGCAGGCCCAAGCAGTAACATATAGCCTTACAATTTTAAAGCAATTCTGAAACATAACATTATTCTTGGTGTGGGTGATGCAGCAATATCATTATAATTTTCCGAAACAACAAAATATAACAAAAATTTCAAATGTGCATGTAATCTGGTACTGAATTTGCACGTAAACTCTGCTGCTTGTTATATGATGTAAANAACAAAAATTTCAAATGTGCATGTAATCTGGTACTGAATTTGCACGTAAACTCTGCTGCTTGTTATATGATGTAAGCACGCAAGAACAACATGTACAGTGAGGCCACAGGCACATCATTATGGCGATGTCCGTTTTCCCGCAAACAATCGTAGTCTCTTTTGAATTGCGTTTTTCTCGAGTTATACGTACATCAATCAAATAACATGTGCGAGTTTAAAAGTTTTTATCACGCTATCACACGGTAACCTTAAAAATATAGTAAATAATCCTATTATCCCATAGTTTTTCTCATTTCCAAAAAAAATTTAATGCTTATTTTTACATTAAAAGTGGACAAATTTCCTTCCTCCGCAAAATTATGTGAAAAATAAACTTTAAAGAATTTTATAATGAAAACTTTTAATTCTTGGTGATCTTCGTTTTCTGTAATAACTTCAATTATTATAAAATTGTGCTACAACGTTTTGCTTTTTTTTTTTTTACTTTTTTTTGTTTAATTTTTACTTAATAAACCTTTTCGTTTGTATTTAGAAAAAATTCATACTCTATTTTCATACTCATATACCTAGGGTAACTAATTAAGTTTTTGAAATATTTCCAATAANTAGAAAAAATTCATACTCTATTTTCATACTCATATACCCAGGGTAACTAATTAAGTTTTTGAAATATTTCCAATAAAGTAGTATAATTGATTGATTTTTGAAATCACATGTTTGCCTCCAAATTTTATTTACCTTTTTAATAAGGACAAAGTTGAAAATTTTTAAAAAATTGAGGCAAATATGTTGTTTCAAATATTGTTAATATTGGATATTGTATATTCTCATTTATTTTAAATATGGTTTTCTGGTTCACATTGTGGCATATTTACGCTGTTTACTTTATTTTCATGATTATATGTTATATTGTATCAACTACAGCGCTATTTATGCGCACATAGGAATATTTTATCTGGTGAAAATACACTTTAACCTTGGATTCTTTACAAATTTTACATGTTTTAAATATGTTTACCGCACTCTCAAATATGTACTTCAGGTAGTTTAAGACTAATTAATAAAAAATTATCCATTATGTGATCTCCAAAATGATATTAAATATGACGTCAAAACAAGAAGGCGAACTTTAAATATATTATTATAAGCTTCTTATCATTAGCAAAAAACACCATAATATTTTTTTGTGGCAGTAAATAATTTCTACGATGTGAACTTTCTTATTTTTTATCCTTGAATAACCATTATTAATTTTTATAATTAGTCTGAAATGTACTAGAACATCTGCTGACGTTCCCTCGGGAGATGGCGCGGAGACTGTGGGAGCGACTTCAGAAGTCAGCCCAATGGCCTTCAGTCAGAGAACCAACCCACTGTTCACGGCAATGTATAGCATTTGAATAGCACTCGCCGTTCGTTGTATTTTGTTTTCCCCGGTGGGTAGTGGGTGGGGTAGTGTTATCTNTTTTGTTTTCCCCGGTGGGTAGTGGGTGGGGTAGTGTTATCTGACGTCAAGTTCCTTGTGTAAAGAAAATCGATATTTACATTTCCCTGGATCTTTTTCTCTTCGGTGTTGTTCATACTATTTATCTTCAAACAAACCTACTACTGTGTTTTAACCTTGGCATCACCATCCACTGGAAATACTACTTTTAGATGATATCAGCTTCTTTGTAAGCCTACGTCGTAGGTTGAAGGCCAACTGACAGTCTGGTGGGGGTCTGGGTTTGAATCCCAGTCAAGGAATCCATGTTTCGACGTTTTAAGTAGTAATTTCGACTTAGTTTAATGTGAGCCACCTGCACCCTCTTTCCTCTTACTAATTTGGAATGTTGAGCTAAGAGCGCATTCGTTAATGAACGAGTTACGGAAACTTCCCCAAACACCGGGTAATAAATTGGCAGCCTTGCCGATAATTTTTAGAAGTACTAGACCGTAATACGCTTGTAGAGATACTCAGGGGTATATTAAAGGCCACATTACTTGGTCATTTCCCTTTTCTAGTCGAGGATTTCGTTGTAAATTGCGAGTCGCCTCAGCATTACGGATAATATTTTCGCCATTTTGGCTTCCTTATGGTTGGTTAAATGTGGTTCTTATTTAATACTAAAGATTTCACCTGGACGGAGATTAGACTGCCATGTCTACGTTTAAGAAATTTCGCCTGGGTTTGAACAGTTTTCTAATCTTTCACGTAACCCCAGTACCGGGCACTGCTGTTTCTACCAGCGAACAGAAAATAAAATGTAATGCCATGTACAACAAAAATGTTGTTTACTTTCAGGGACATTTTACCTCGATCGTTGCACCCAAAAAAGTAAATGGAATAATGAAAAAATATAAAAAGTGCTGTAGATAGTGTGCTGGCTGGGGANAAACACCATAATATTTTTTTGTGGCAGTAAATAATTTCTACGATGTGAACTTTCTTATTTTTTATCCTTGAATAATCATTATTAATTTTTATAATTATTCTGAAATGTACTAGAACATCTGCTGACGTTCCCTCGGGAGATGGCGCGGAGACTGTGGGAGCGACTTCAGAAGTCAGCCCAATGGCCTTCAGTCAGAGAACCCACCGTTCAGGACAATGTATAGCATTTGAATAGCACTCGCCGTTCGTTGTATTTTGTTTTCCCCGGTGGGTAGTGGGTGGTGTAGTGTTGTTATTTGACGTCAAGTTCCTTGTGTAAAGAAAATCGATATTTACATTTCCCTGGATCTTTTTCTCTTCGGTGTTGTTCATACTATTTATCTTCAAACAAACCTACTACTGTGTTTTAACCTTGGCATCACCATCCACTGGAAATACTACTTTTAGATGATATCAGCTTCTTTGTAAGCCTACTTCGTAGGTTGAAGGCCAACTGACAGTCTGGTGGGTCTCTGGGTTTGAATCCCAGTCAAGGAATCCATGTTTTGAGGTTTTAAGTAGTAATTTCGACTTAGTTTAATGTGAGCCACCTGCACCCTCTTCCCTCTTACTAATTTGGAATGTTGACCTAAGAGCGCATTCGTTAATAAACGAGTTACGGAAACTTCCCCAAACACCGGGTAATAAATCGGCAGTCTTACCGATAATTTGTAGAAGGACTAGACCGTAATACGCGTGTAGAGATACTCAGGGGTATATTAAAGGCCACATTACTTGGTCATTTCCCTTTTCTAGTCGAGGATTTCGTTGTAAATTGCGTGTCGCCTCAGCTTTACGGATAATATTTTCGCCATTTTGGCTTCCTTGTGGTTGGTGAAATGTGGTTCTTATTTAATACTAAAGATTTCACCTGGACGGAGATTAGACTGCCATGTCTACGTTAATGAAATTTCGCCTGGGTTTGAACAGTTTTCTAATTTTTCACGTAACCCCAGTACCGGGCACTGCTGTTTCCAGCAGCGAACAGAAAACAAAATGTAATGGCATGTACAACAGAAATGTTGTTTACTTTGAGACATTTTAGCTTGATCGTTGCACCCAAAAAAGTAAATGGAATAATGAAAAAATATAAAAAGTACTGTAGATAGTGTGCTGGCTGGAGATTTTAGTGTTATATAAGAAGCGGGAAACTTTTCTGTGCCTAAATGACGCTGTTTGTACTTTTAAGGTGGCCGCCTGGTTGAAGGAATTTTGCACGTCTTGAGGCCTAAAAGCGCAGGAGCGCTAGTAGGGGCGACCGAGACTTGCGCGTCAACTCTCTCATCGCCTCTACGCGCAAAGCACTGAACTGGCGTGCAGTCTTGCCGTCGATAACGCGCCTCTATGAGACTTTCTGCGGAGACCTAAAACGACGCAATAATAAAAATAAAATTTTGATGCACTTCCTTAATTATTTTTTAATGTTTTGTACCGGAATGTTTATACCTAAAAATGACTGTGAAAACGCCCGTTTGAGCCATTTTCACTATCACAAAAACATGCTTTAGAGACTTATGGAGGAACTAAAAAACTTATACAGACGCGCAACGTTTCTTATATGTTATTCGTAAGCAGACATCACTCAGACACGTTGGACGGTTTTTCAATGAAACGTTTTCTGCTGTAGCTCTGCAAAACGTTCGGTGGCCTACCCAGGCGGCTACCTTAAACAAGAGACTTCTGTTAAATCAGAACCTTCAGTGGCAGTTTAAAAATAAAATAATTGCCCTTTTTTTTTTTTTTGGATTTCCCAAGGTTAAAATGAATATAAAAGTATCAAAAGATCCATAACAGGGAAACACATCTGAAGTTCAATGAGTTGGTTGCGTTTAGAAATTATTGAGAGATTTTTCGAGGAGTATTGGATGCACTGTTGTACCTATATCGGTTTTTCTGACAGTGACAATAGCTAACATTGTTTTTAAACATGGTACGCATTCACTTGGTTTATTTTTATATACATATTGGTTTTTGCTAGGTTTTGGTGTTCATGATAATGTGTTCGGTGTTGGTGACAATTTTTTTTACCGATATCGGGTGAATGGTACTTTTAACCCCAAAATTACCATTTATGTTAGTACTTTTTAATTATTGCGGCTTAAGATCTGGTCGACAGTGCGTCATTTCAGACAGACATATATGTTTATCTCTGTAGTTCNTTTTAATTATTGCGGCTTAAGATCTGGTCGACAGTGCGTCATTTCAGACAGACATATATGTTTATCTCTGTAGTTCTACTTACTACGTTATCGTGATTAGGGACATCCGATTTTCGTGAAAAGAGTTCCGTGCATGCTACATTTCAATACTCTGCGGGCACTCAAACAGTTTTCCTTCGCTTATTGGCCGCGTGTCTTTGTGAGTACTGCGTAGACGTTTTCTTACTTGAATGAGCCAATAAGAATTAGGTTACTCCGATACCAAACTGCGTTGTTTGCGGGCACAAACTTAAGACGCGTACCAAAAATAATATCCAATCTCGAGAATCTCTATGTCTTTACCTGTTACACAACACTATAAGAAGTATCTACAATACTGTAAAATATTTATTATTGGCTGGCTGTTAAGACAGTGGAGGGTGAGTTGATTGAACCCGACACATATGTAACGAGATTTACAATAATTTTTTTTTTCCACTTGAGCAAGCACACAGCTTATATATTGTTGATGCTGTTGTAGTGTTCTTTTAAGAAGCCGATAATCATCAGCGAAACAATGGAAATACAACGNGAGCAAGCACACAGCTTATATATTGTTGATGCTGTTGTAGTGTTCTTTTAAGAAGCCGATAATCATCAGCGAAACAATGGAAATACAACGGCGCAAATTTTCTCTTGAGGGGCATAAAATGTCCATTGAAGTCAAGCCTGAGCTGCATTCGGAGACGAGATCGACAGCACTTCGAGCAGTAGGATGCGTTCAAGAGGGATCGCGTCGTACGACGGGATGCAGGATGGTCATTTCGCTGTATTGCGCGCCATGCCAAATAATTAACAGCTGTAAACAGAGTTACCAGACCGCACAGAAAAGAAAGAAAGGATAAACACGATTCTCGTTGAGGAAGCAGCCAGTGAACAAAAAGTCCCACTACACTCGAAATTTGTAATCCGTGCAATTATTCTTATTGAAGATCGAAAGCACTGAGGTTTTAGAGTCCTGCAAGAGTAATTCACTAAGAAACAGTAGAAATCACTGTAAAATCAGTGAGTAACAACAACTAACTAACTAGGATTCTAGTGATTCCAGTGTTGCAGTTTCAACGTATCTGCAGTCAAATTCACAGTTTGGAGCAGTTCTAATCATTTCAGTTTCACAATATATTGGATAGAGGGCTGTGAAGTCTAGCATGCTGCTGGATGAATTCGCAGAAATGCTCCAGGCGTCCGTTCATCATTCCTGGATTATCGAGTTTTTAACGCTGCCATGATGGGACAGCACACATATGGTTCCTCTTTATGCTAGAGTGCGTTGGGAAGTACACTTCTTGAAAATTATTTAATAGAAAACATGTAGCAGTGAGTACGAAAATATCGCAGTTTTTCATCATGCGTATAGAATCCAAATTATCATTGTTAGCCTAAAATAAAGCGAAGCAGTGATAACATGCCAGGTGTCAAACGTCACTGTGAAAAGCTATTTGAATAGGAACAATATTAAAGCAATCGAGCATCACCAAATTTTTCCAGAAATAATTAATTTTCTAGGAGAAATAACGTTTCGAAGACAGATTTTTTTTGTTTAACTTGCAGTGAGCTTCGTCTTTAAATTTCTTTGTCTCTCTTATAATTAAACATTTTACAGAAGGTTGAGATCACGTCCAAGTGAAACCACCGGCCATTTACAAGTTAGAGAAGCTAGTGGTAGTGTACCGACCATCTCAACAGTTACCAAGGGACTACTCAAAACAAGAGTTTTGTCAGTTAATTGTAACATTTACAAGAATAGTGATTTCACGACTACTTTTGTGGATTAAAAAAAGTTTGCACTAAGCCTGTCTTCAACATTGTACTGCAAGGCAGGCGTGAAATATTTTTCCAATTTATATTAACTTTTCAGGAATACACTCATGAACAGTTGAATTGGAGACACTTGCCGTGGTGGCGAAATGTTGCCATGGTCGCCCCGTCGAATGGAATAGTGCCCAGCCACGCATGACTGAGATGTCGTCAGATATTATACTGATCGTCTGAGTAACAGTCGAGCACAAAATGAGGAAGAAACAAGATCTCAGTGCATTTGATCGTGGCCAGATCATTGGGGCCAGACGTATGGGTCACTTCATCTCCAAAGTCGTGCAGGCACTGGGATTTCCACGGTTCACCGTGTCAAGAGTGTACCGTGGGTACATGGACTACTGCACCCAGGGACAACTGCCGTGGCGTAAAGCGTACCGATGGCAGGAATCGCCGTCGGCTAGATCGGTTGGTAACATCGGATAGACAGGCCTCAGTGCAACAGATCACTTTCCGATTCAGTGCTGGATCACGACTTGTGAGGCAGCCATACCATACAGAACGATCTCATCGCTATGGGGTACAAAAGCCGCTGCCCCAATATACTTCTGCTCACCGCACATTGTGACGATTGTTTCGTCACAGTCATATTTTTTGGTATCTTCTGTGTTTGAAGTATGTAGAGGTGGGCAGCACTTGCTTTCACTTTTATGTGTTGTGTATAGGAATAATTATTAATACAAGCGGGCCGTATTGTAGTTATTTTTAATCGCCGTGTGTTGCATTTGAATATATGCATTTTATTGTATTGTATATAGGTCACGTAAATCATAAGTGCAGTGTTGGCTTTAACGTGATTGTTGGGTTAGTGGCCGCTTGGTGCGCTGTGTTTGCCGGGCTGTTACGTTGGAGAGTTCGCGAAGAGAGAGTCGGGCTTACCGGTCTGCCGGTGCGGAGTGAGGCGGGAGTCGTCCGTCGCAGCGAACTGGGTAGGGTGATGCGGCAAGTTAACCCGGGCCCGGTCAATGACGTTAGAATATTGAATCCTCGTGGGAAATGCGTGTGTTTGCCGACTGGCTGCAATATCGTGGACTCGAGTGATTTTTGTGCCTGCCCGGTCAAAGTACTTATTACGTGCTTGCTTACTGCAAAACGAGAGTGCCGCTCATTACGTGGTTTAGGATTCTATAATCTTTACTGGAATCAGACGCCATCAGTTGCTGTTGATCCGTTTATGGTTTCGGTATGCATTTGCAACTACGATAGTGACGAAATTGTAAACGCAAAATGTAACCACGTTTCATGCTGTTCTGCTGTGGACGTGGAGGTTTACAAAGGCGACGTGCCTGGGGAGGTACGATAACACGGTTCGACACATCAACTGGTATGGGAGCCCGCTGGCGCTGACCTGGTGCGGAGTCTATGCAACGCAGCGGTGTCCGACGAGTGGGGCTTTTGAATGGGAGAGTCGGCGTCCCGTTTTGGCTTCGTGGATGGACGACTTTCTCTGAATTGTAATTGCACGTACTATGACGGTGCCATTATTCTTACGCCCGTAGGATTTCGATGGCGGTTACATTAAATGTGAGTGCTTGACTGATTGTGAACAGCATAACGTATCAAAGCCGCGGCTCCCTAGATTGCTTTTATATAGGAACCTGTAGCTTGCATTTTAATAAGTACGGTAATCAAAGACAAATAACATAACGTAATTAGTGCGGTAATTACAAAGTGTGTATGTAATACAAAATTTTTGTTAACCATACTGTAGTATTTTATTCCTTAGCATCTAGATGAAATATTTTTCAAAGAGGCCGAAGGAGAGTTAGAAGTTAGGGGAATTACGCTTGTGTATATTATACAGGTTGAGGCAGACTTTGAATAACACTAATAACCACGCTTGTGGGGAGGTCTCAGCGTCACAATGCCCAGCGATTAATGTGGGTGCGGGAACACCGCCATTGGACACTTGACGCACGGAAAATGGTCGACGGATGAGTCGTGGTACACGTTGGTACATGCCGATGTCAGAGTGCTAGTGCATCGCGAAGCACATGAAGTGATGGATCCCTTGATGCTAGGAGGGTACAGTTCACGCCGGTGGTGGTGGTATACTCGTATGAAGACTGTTTACGTGGGATGAAACGGGTCCTTTGGTACACGTGCCATCGTCGCTCATTGGCGAACGATAAAGGATCCTCCTAGAAGATCGTGTACCTATTTATGCGCCTACAGCACTCTGAAGAAACCTTTACCTACAGCAAGAAAATACACCGGTCCACTGCTCCCGAGTTGTGACCGAGTGGTCTTGAGGTTGCTTGCCTGGGCTCCGAGATCACACGAACCTCAATCCTATCAAGCACATCTGGGATGCTCTCGAGGGGGAAGTGCGTGCCTTGGATTTTGTTCTGACCGATATTCGTGTATTGTAGGAGGCTGTGCAGCGGCCGTTGACCGTTATGGCTCCTGAACGCTTCCTGTGCCTTGTGGAGTCCATGCCATGCCGCATCACCACCATCATTAGCGCGGAAAGGAGTGTCACACGCTGCTATGCAGGTATCTCTAATTCGACTGCTCATAAGTCGATATAATAATGAAATGTTAGGCTTTGCAATGAACAATATTTTTTTATGGGACTCTACTAGTATTGTTATAAACCCCCGTCATATATCAAGACCAATAAACAAGATGTTACTCATAACTAATGAGCCTACGTTCCTCTACATGGGTGCACATACATTTTAGAAAAATTCCTAAAATCTTAGACAGCAGGTTAGCTCTGGCGTCTAATTGACAGCAATATAATTTGAGATGAAACCAGAAACATGTGAAACAGTACCCAAACAATTAAAATATACGAGTATAAACAGGGATATAGGCTTTTTTGTAAATCTTAAATGCGCAAGTACACATTCAATTATTTGTTTAAGCAACGTAAAAAAAATGCATACTACACCAAGGTATAGAATTAATATTTCTTGTGTTTCATCATCTGAATAATTTTAAATTATGTCTCGCAGGAAGTTTCACAATTCCCAGACTTTCTTACGAATAATCCCCTTCCAACTTTGTTCTGACTTCACTAGAGCCACTAACCCGTTTCACCTTAATCTTTATACGTTAATTTAAACTCCTGCACGTAAGAAACTTGATCGCATCTTCGTTGCTCACAGATATCTTAATGTCTTAATGTAGGTATCTGTTATGCTGTGTTTCCAAACAGTTATCATACATTGAGGAAAATGACTGCCTAAAACATCTCTCTCTCTCTCTCTCTCTCTCTCTCTCTCTNCTGTGTTTCCAAACAGTTATCATACATTGAGGAAAATGACTGCCTAAAACATCTCTCTCTCTCTCTCTCTCTCTCTATATATATATATATATATATATGTATATAATATATATATACACACATATACAGAGAGAGACTGGCAGTAAGGGCTAACCTACCGACACCTATGAGTAAACCCCATATTTGACCTAGCTGGGCTCTCCCCTTAAGGAGTGGCTGGATCCGCCCCTGCTCTCTACAGCACTTGCCTGGTGTCTTTGAACGTGTAAGACAAGCAATGGTATGTTGCTACGGAGCTTTTATTCAAACAGGAGGTCTCAATTTTACACAGTTTTTTTAGAGGATTACCGTTAACTTGAGATATAATGGTTTAGTTCTCATTCTCAGTCACGTCAAAAAGTAATTCAGTTATTAATTTCTGACCTATAGTCATTTAAATAATAATATATGTTCTTCTCTCTGATATCCCTAGAATTTTGAGTTTTGAATTTTGTTTCCCACGGTACGTGTTCTGAGATAGCATACATATTATGGTCGAGTATAAGACAATATCGATTCAATTAGAACATATTTGTCCTAAACTATAAAAAAAACCACGGTTAGTGGGAAATTTATATTTTATTACGCAATTAAAGTTAAAAATGGGGCCTGGTTATGTACATTGGTTGCATAGTAAAGATATACTTTTTTCTTATTTTGTGTTTTCTTTTATCTTTGATTTTATTTTGCATCGAATAAAAGTGATCCAGTTTAAAAATCGCTGGATGGCATGTTCTTGCTCTCTTTAATGTTTTATATTTTTATAATATATTTTTTCGAATTAGGCTAATTTGCCTTTTCTGATGTCAAGAATTAACAGTTGATCCTTTTCTTTGCTTGAGTCATCTAGCATTCCATATCGCATGAGAATTATTTTTAAAACACTGTCTTAGAGGTATCAGTAGCCGTATTTAAGTTTCATATATTCTTTGTTGCCAAGTCAGTTTGATATTTGAATTTCGTCTCGTCTACTCAGTACAGTTCGTTCTATTTCATGTAGTAAGCGTTAATTTATTTCTGTACATCATTTTCAAGTAGCACAACCCAGATAGTTGAAAAGATGAACTTCGTGTAATACACTACATCATTGCTCGTTTATGACCTTGAATGAATCACGTGGGTCTCACTGAGAGCAGAGTCGCGCGGAGGCTGCAGGTGAACCTATTGTGACTCGATGAATGTAAAGTAACATGGAAATGGAGCAGCGACGGAATACATTAGTGGGGGAGATTGGAGGGCCCCGAAAATTCCACCGGCCAATAATAACATCCATCACGTTTCGCACATGCGAACATTAGGGAATATCGCGCCGGGAATCGAAGATGGTTCCCGCTGCTGAGGGACGTGCGGTTTAACCGAAGTACGAGCTTAACTTGAAGATATTATTTTTCACTAAATTACATGTCCCTGTCATACTTAACTGATACTTTCATATTCTACCGTTTACAGTGTCAAAATTATCTCCTTTCACTTTGGTGTACTTTGCTCTTTTTTTTTTTCTCACTTCGAGACACGATTTCTTGGACTGTTAACTACGACGGATATGGCGTAACGTTTAAATCTGCAACATTGTAAGAACTCGTTCCCGATAGAAAGTAAACGTTGCAATAAGTAACGCTGCAACGTTCTGATATGAAAGGAATTCGCAAGTCCATCAAGTGGAAAAGTACATGTTCAAATACTCGCTTGAACGCGCGTAGTCGCTGCTGATTTCTTACATCCGGGAATACTGCGTTTCGCACTACTGGCCTGAAATTCTTCTCGACTACCTTCATTTTCAATTGCAGTGCCTTACTCTTTTCGTGCGACATCGAACCCTTTAACTTAGACGTTAATTTATGTTAGGTGTTCAGCCAAAAGACTTTTTGGTGCAGAAGTACTTACTTGTTGAGGCCGAAAACACACGCGAGTTCAGTGGTCTAGACTTGAAAATAATTTGGCATTGAAACAACTCTCAATTCTTCACTGGCGAGCTAGTGTTGGCAAGGAACCATATTTTCTCTATTTTCGAAGTTAAAAAACGGGATAAATACAATAATCATAATTCAAATATAAAATAACTTCGTAAATAAGTAAAAATTTTATCTTTATAATTCACGTAGCTTAACATTTTAACCAAAAGTTATCTTTTGGAACACTGCGCACCTAGCAGAGGAAATCTTCCGTATGCCAAATTCTCCCATTGGAAACGACGTTTTGTTTCGAACCAGTAGTACAAATAACCTTACTGCAGCACAGGCTCGGTTCTTTTCACGTAGGCGTGCATGGTCGCGTATTATATGCGCGAGTACCTGTAAACATATTTAGGCCGGTATTCCAGAACGTTCAGTTTGGCATTACACATGTGCTACCATCTCGGGCGATAGAAAAGCCATTACTAATCCTTAACTCACCGAACGTATTTCTGAACGTGTTTCATCTATGTCTTGAGATGGTATTGGATGTGTCGTAGTTTATTATTCACCGCGGCTCAAAAATTTGCAAAAATGCCGAGTTAAAGTACAGAAATAATACAACAATAAAACTGACATGCAGTACAAATAGTTTGAAATGCGTATTTCTGGGAATATTTAATACTGCACATATATGAGTACAGAAGTGTTAGTGAATCACAGGTGCGGTAACAAATTTTTATTACAAGGGTCTAAAATAAGGTTATGTATTCAGTTCCCATGCTACATGCAGCACAAATGAAATACTGCATTTTCACATTGGGGTTATGAACTTGATCGACGTGCTATTTTATCCCTTAACTCCTGCTTCAACAATACAATTGAATACAATAAAACTCTGATTTGCAGGACTGCAAAATATCGTAAGATTTATTTATTACTAGGAACATACAAATATGAAGTTGCAATTTTGCTGTTAAAAATCATGTGCACCATTTAAAATTTACTTGCATAATTTCCACATTACAAACACGAAATATGCCATATTATATTCCATAAGATGTCACGCAATAAAGAACTAAATAAAGGTATCACGTCAGACAATTATTATTATTATTAGTTTTTTTTACTATATGCAGAGTTATTTCAAGTCAGTGATAACTGCCAGCGCTGCAGATAACGTAATAAATAAACCGTGCAGGTATTAATTTTTGCAAAAGCTA
Source organism: Clitarchus hookeri (assembly GCA_002778355.1). NCBI lineage: Eukaryota > Metazoa > Arthropoda > Insecta > Phasmatodea > Phasmatidae > Clitarchus > Clitarchus hookeri. Next base: position 441,785 of record NQII01000568.1, read on the forward strand.
TTGTGAATAAACACTTCTTTGTCGCTTTCATTTGTTTACAGCCTCGCACGAGGTGGCGAATAACAAACCGCGGCCCATCCAATACCATCTCAGGACATCGATAAAACACGTTCAGAAATACGTTCCGCGAGTAAAGGATTAGTCATGGCTTTTCTATCGCCCGAGATGGTAATGCCAAACTAAACTTTCTGGAATACCTTCCTAAGTGTCTAATTCGCTACTTCACGCCGTGGAAGATTCGCTTATGGTTCGACCAGTGTCTGGCAGGCTCCTCTTTTACCACTGAATAAACGAATGACATTTCCCAAAATTGCTGGAAAATTAAGCTATTTTGCTGACGTGTGCATCTGGAGTTCGCTGTAAAAACAACTGTTTCACATCCGTATTCTTAAGTATTTTATGACAATAATAACGTAATAACGTCAGAGATTTTCTGCACGTCTTCATACAACTTGATGTACTGTACCGGAATTTTCATGCCTAGAAGTTATTGTTGAAAATATGAATTTTAACCGTTTTCACTGTTGATAAAAGTACTAGTTGAAGTATTATAGCGAATTGTAACTTCCCTTGAATGCCACTCGTAAACAAACACTATTAAAAAATATACGAAGCAATTTTTTTTTAGGTTTTCTGCTGAAATTCTGGTTTGTTGTCTGGCAAATTATCTGACCACCTTAAAAAATTACAGTGAACACTTTGGTCCGGACTGGATCAGAACTGGGAAGAGATGAGTGAGTGAGTGAAGAGATTTGGGTGGCTCTTAACATCGAAGTCTTGAGAGCCGATGAGGGTGAAGCGAGGGGTGAGTATGGAGCAGCACCGAAATGGAAGAGCGGGAGAAATGGGAGATCCCGATAAAACCTGCCGATCAGCGGCATCCTCCGGCACGATTGCCACATGCGAAAATCCGGGAGCGACCCTTCCGGGAATCGAGCCTGGTTCGCCTAGGTGGGAGGCGAGTAGTCTAACCACTGCACCACCGCGGCCCCATGGAAGAGATGACCCGGTATAAGAAGTACACTGGTATTTACTAGCAGCGTCATGTACTAGCATTTAGTCTAAACATCCAGCTGGATCGGGGCCGGCGCATTCAAGAAAGCGATCACCTTTTTGAATCATTTTACACAGTAATGCATTTGTTTGTAGAGATCATTCCGAAGAGTTGACGGTAATTTTATAGATAAAAAAAAAAGAAACTGAAGGGAATAAATGTTCAAATAATAAACTTGAGATTTAAGTAAAACAAAAATTTTTGTAGGTCAAGATTGAACCAATAGCCCCGCCAAATGTACTTTTATTTTTTTTTCGTTGTTGTTTACATTTTAGTCGAGTTTTGAAATGTTAAATTTAAGCAGTGCGATAAATTCCAACGTACAGGCAATGTGTTGTAAGCAGTCAAAGTTGGGTTTGGGTTTAAACATATAGCATGCCGCCTGCCTACAGCAATTTTGCGCGTTCGAAGTCTCGAAATACGCGAGTTGTAAGGTCGGCTCTTGCTCTACTCACCACTTACCTCGTCGCCTCTACGAGCAAGGCGCTCAACTGGCTGCAGTCTTTACGTCGGCGACTCGCCCGAGTGTGATTTTATGTGCCGACCCCATATTTTTGTGGCTCTCTAATAAAGTTAGCCCTTTCAGACCCACTGTAATATACGGTTTCATGTGTTGCAAACAAAATATTTTATGATGCGTGCTGTACTGAAGTCAACACAGCACTTGTTACGTTGTCACAGCCAATGAACTGTATTGTAGGCTATATGTTATTGAACCAATTATTACCTAGACCAGTAAGATGGGTTGCGAATAATTTACCCACAGGTAATATCATTGGTCATTGTGCTTCGCATTGTGCAGTACACACCAAAAATTACCTACACGTGGTACACTGGGTCTGAATGTGTTTAAAGTAAGACATGTCTGAACACAACTATGAAGTTACTGTAAGCAATATTCAGCTGCTAAAAATGATTCCTGTAACACCCATTTTAGCCTTTTTCGCGCCCGTAAAAATAATCCTTGGCGTTGGATTTGGAGTTGAGAGATTTAGGCTACTCTTAACAACGAGGTCTTGACAGCCGATGAGGGTGAAATTATGTGAGAATGGATCGGTGCCAGAATTCAAGGGCGGGGGAAAAGGAAGATCACCGAGAAAACCCGCCAACCAGCGGCATCGTCCGGCACGATTCCCACTTGCGAAAATCTGGAGTGACCCTGCCGGGGTTTGAACCCGTTTGGCCTTGGTGGAAGGCGAGCAGGCTAACCACTCAGTTATCGCGGCCCCATTCTTGGCGTTGAAATGAGAACTTGGAAATTGATGAAACGTTTTTTACACACTTTTCATGTGTAGGCACTACTGTAAAATATCCACTCCTTTTTAAATCGCATGTTTTGTACCAAACTCCTGCAATGTTCTCCATGGGCCAGCCAGAAGTCTGTGGTTTGGTCCTGTGAGTTTTTAGGGGTTCGGAAATATGTGATGTAAAAAAATGGGGAGGGGGGATGTGAGAAAGAGAGAGATAATACACCACTTTATGACCCTTGACGGGATCCCTCCTTCTTTCTCCACATACAGTTACTTAACTGAAACCAACTAGCACAGCAACACATACCTACTATTACNGTGATGGGTCAGGAGGGGGGGGGGGCGACTTCGCCTTTTCTCGGCCATATGATTACACTACGCATCATCATTTTTCTGGTGTTTGTTAATTACCACAGTTGATTACTTTGAAGCCCTACACATCTCAATTCCGTCCTATCTCAAATTGCATTCTTATTACCACAATACAATAAAACCCAACTGGATTTCCGCCGCTCTTCCCCTCTCTCCCGTGGGTTAGTGAGGGGGGGAGGGGTAATTGGACATCCCGGGGGCAGGAAGGTGCCACTGTCTCAATCGGCTGCGAGCTTACCGCCGCCGGAGGTAACTGGAAAATGGCCAGGTGAAGGAATACTAGCCTTCCAGAACCTGGGCTTTCAGATTATTACGCATTGGGAGGACAAGGCGCCCTTGTAGCTGCTGTATCTTCCCCGCTCTGAGCGTCGCGTCGGCAGTGATGAACAACGGCGGCCGTCTCTGTCTCCCTCGCTCCCTCTCTTACTTCTTTATCCTCATTCCTCCCATTTACAAATCCTGGCAGTGACGTGCGCCTTGCAAGAGGCAACTTGTATTTGAATATAGTTAAGGGCACCGCTTACTTGGATCTTCTTAGCGCGTTTGAGGCTCAGAAGCAAGCTAGCTATAAGGGCGACACTGCCACGCATACATAGTGCCTCGTCGCTTCTACGCGCAAGGCTCTGAACTGGCGTGCAGTTTTTCCGCCGTCCTGCATAAACCAATGGAAATTTAAGCAGTGATCCTATCATTTTATTGGTGGAAAGTGCGCAACAAAGTTCAATGCAGGTTCCTGAAATAGTTTTGCATTTATCCAGGCAGCATGTTATGAGATACAGGAGTGGGAAAAAGACTTATTTAGCTATGATGGAGCTTTCGGAAATAGTGTTTATAAAGTGCATGGTGTACTGAGAATATTATAGGTGCATCGTTTAAGTGTGTTTTCTTTTCGTACATTGGTATCATGAGGTTAGTTTAGTGATTTCGTAGGAAAGCGCGGATTTCAAACACACTGCAACGCAATTCGAGTGTCAGGTAGGAGGTGCCCTTAAAAGTGTAACACACATGCTCGTGTTAATATTGGACGAAGAAAAATATTTCCTTTCATTACCAAAGAAGGAGATTGTACGCATGCTGCAGTCATTAAATATATGAACAAAACCTGTACTTGTAACTGTCTTGTTCCCCCTTCATGATTATAACGAATTAAAGCTTATTTCTTATGAGGCAGCATTGACAGCGATCAGTGAACGGATATAATGAGTAGTTATATGGACGTCATAAATATATGAAGTTGCTACACGTAGACATCAGTGCAAATCGAAAGGGTTAAATACATACAGCTATGTACTTGAAGGAAGACTTTGAATGAATCGATAACCACTTACAGCAGTACAGAGTAGTTACGTACATAGAGGTGAAAGGGCATGGTGGTTCAATTTAATTGGCCGTGACGTTAGACGTTCTTTGATTGGCTGCACAAGGCTCTGGAAATGGCCTTTGTGTCTGATTAGCTACCGCTTGCTGCGAAAGGTTTCCTATTGGCTGGGCTGCCGGCTAGCCAGTATGTCACCAGGCACTGATCAACGAACGGCGTTCCGACATGTTGCTGGTCAGTGACGCCATTTTGCTGGCGTGGGTGGCTAAAGTTCGCCATGTACTGTGGATGCCATTTTTTTTGTTTGATTAACACGTACACCTAAGTGCATGCCTGTATGGAAAAGTTATAGGCAGGTAAATGTTATATATTTTGATTTCATAAATTTTTAATAAATCAAGAATTACTGACAGCAGTAGTAATTGTATAAATGGCGGTGTCTCGTAAAACCTAGCCTAGAGGAAACTGAAACCACCGACGTCGCCGGTCTCAAAGTATATATAGTATGTCAACAGTAATGCTGGAGTTTGCGTGTGGTTTATTGTAGCGCCGTAAGCATTGCAAAGTGGAGACATAGAGGGAAGTGTGGAGGTAAGCAGGGAAGGCTAGTTGCGGGAATTGCACAGCCTGCCCTCGAGCTCCGTCACCCGGGTCTTCAGCTTGGCGTTCTCGCCGATCAGCCGGTCGATCTCCAGCTCCAGGCCGTGTCGCTCAGCCGCGTGGCGGGCCAGCTCTCGCACCAGCTGCTTCTTCTCCTGCGACAAACACACGTCCCCCGAAAACCAACATGTCCACGTAGTTTTCCACTTGCCAGCTAAAGTTTACTGGCGAGGCAACGGCACATGTACGGGCCATTTACAGTTACTTCCTACTTTTCTGAAGCCCTGCTAAAGTTCTACTTCCAGGATATTCCTACGCCTCATGCAAACAAAGCTTAACCGAATCTAGAATATTACACTTGCGGACTCTCTGTAATAAAATTTTCCATAAAATTTATATCTTACAATATGCTGTTCACGGCAAAGTGAACACTTTTGAGGCCCTATTTAAATCAATATTGCTATCTAAGTAATTAACACAGTGTTTATATTCCACCGCACTTGGAAGTTAACGTCTAAGACTAAAGTAAAATATATGTATTAACTATTACTGCAAATGAGATAACTTTCAAAAGTGCTCAACTTACCATGAATAAATAGCCTGTAAGTATTTCCAGCACACCTATTTCCCCCCTGTTTTTATTCATATAATTTATAAATTAAATATGATAAGCTGTAAATAAAATATAAATAAAACTTTAATTTGATAAAAAATAATAGTAAAATGATTATAATGAGTCGGTGATAAGGGCGCGGGGCACGTCAGCAGGAGCCGGGCGCCATTTAGTGATGCCAACCAACCACCACGTTGGGTATGCATGACCTTTACCTAGACCGATGACCTTGACCTTGATTCTGTGCTTGTGATCTTGAATAATGTTGAACCCAAATAAATTCTAAAAAAATTTAAAAACCCTTAAAAAAAATAATAAAAAATTGAGGAAAAAATTACATTGAAGACTCCGAACACCATGTTGGATGCCAGTGACAATGGCCCCAATTACCTTGAAAACAAACACTCCAGAAAAAATTTTAAAAATAGAAAAAAATTATAATAGTCGGCTAGCATTTTATATTAATGACTACGAACCCTATGCTAGATAGCGGTTACCTTGACCATGACCTCGTGCCCATGACCTTGAACCCAAAACCTCGCAAAGTTAATTTAAAAGTTACATAAAAAGTATTAAAACGTACAAAAAATATTTTTAAAATATAAAATTTAAAAATTGTATAAAAAATTAAAATGTTGAATGTTTTGGCTTAGACGGGATGGAGGACTGGAGCCGACCAGCCACCATGTTATGTCACCCAACCACCATATTAAATCTAAGTGACCCTAACCTATGACCTTGAAGCCCAAAAATTTAAGATATAAAAAAAATGTATTATAATAAGTTTATAAAAAAACTGTTATTTCCGGAGGTTAGCTCAGCACCATGTCCAGCAGACGACCGACACTCAGCAGAGTTTCTCATTGGTTGATTCATTGTGATCGCTTCGCCACCTAACAGAGTTTTTTTTTTATTGGTTGATTACTCACGCTTGTTCGACACGCCACCAATTTTTCTCGTTGTATTAACATTCTTCTACACTACCCCATCACCATTGCTCATTCTGTAGCATGCACTTCACCCACCATATTCATTTTTTTGTGTGTCATTTGTTTACTTTTCATTATGTAGGTGTTGCTAATTTATTAACTATCGATTTTACTGCCAGAGGATGTGTCGGTTTTGCCACAATGTTGGTTGTTTTCGACCTTGACCTTGACCCCAATTACATACAACTCGAAAAATCGAGAAAGATCACAGTCCATACAATTTACCATTACTAGCTAGTCACAAGAAGGATCCATACCGACTGACCTTACTAGCCAACGGCATACTCCACCTAAGACTAACTCCACCCAAGACTGGTTCCTGGCGAGATTGACTTAACACAAAACTATCTCCTGACGAGACTAGTTCCTGAAGAACGGACTAGAACAACCGACAAGATCAACCTGCCATACTACCCACCTAGACAAACGATGATGGACAATCTTGGAAAAAGTCTATAATAAGAGTCTCGTAGCTAACCTCTTCGCACAAAATCTCCGCAAAATTTTATCAAAACATTTCTACCACAGCTGAAACACGCAGATACTTTCATATGTATTTATTTCAGATAGGAACATACATAATTATGTATAGAATAAATGTATATATTTTATATTTATATATATAATTCTATACATACGTACATATACACCTACAGGCAAGTTTGAAATATTATTTATTTAGCTATCTGCGTGTTTTCTTCCAGGAAGAATAAGTACAAATAATTTTTGAGTTCAAGGTCATGGTCAAGATAACCGATGTCCAAAATGGGGTTCGTAGTAATTAAAATAATATGCTAGCCAACAATTTTTACAAATTTTTCTCGAGTGTTTGTTTTCAAGGTGATTGGGGTCATGGTCACTGGCATCCAACATGGTGGTCGGAGTCATCAATGTAATTTTTTCCTCAATTTTTAATTATTTTTTTAGGGTTTTAAAATTTTTGGGGATTTTTTAGAATTTATTTCTGTTCAACGTTATTCAAGATCATAATCACAGAATCCAGGTCAAGGTCATTGGTCTAGGTCAAGATCATGCATACCTAATGTAGCGGTTGGTTGACGTCACTAAATAGTGGCCAGATCCTGTGCCAGTGCTCCACGCTCTTATCACCGACTCATTATAATCATTCTACTAATAATTGACTTTTAAGTTAACACACGTGTAAAAGGCTTGTAATAAATAATATATATTTGGAAAATATTCAAACGCGTTTTACATGGGGTGTTTTTTCAAAGTTTTTATTTTAAAAGTGAAAAAGTAACCGCGAATTGACTATACTTCGCGTCGCCATCACAAACAAAGCAATGAAATTGGTGGAAACCATTATACCCCATAGACAAATAATGAACATAAGAGAAAAAAAAGTAATCACAAAATCCAATTCATTTATCATTTTAAAAAACACATTGACGCTATTGCCCACCTGTGGGTCATATGATCTCAGTTAATGTTAAATGGCAAAGACTGTAAGGTGCCTTGAAGGTTGAAGGTAAACCATATCAAACAATGATTTCATCAAGTCTTGGTTTTAACAGGTTTATTTGACGGGAATTCATACACACATTCCCGGCACTTTTGCATGAAGTACACACACATAAAATAAGTGAGAATTTTTTTAACAGTGTAGAGATTTGCAAAATTCGCGTTATTATTTGGCGGCAGACTAAACCCCAAGATAGCGTATGTTCTATTGGCTATTGGCATTGGCAGACAGCTCATGTGGCTCGTCCGAAGGACGCTTGCCCTCAAGTAGGCACAGGGAAGTGAAGTCTAGCAAGTTACTGAACCATAGCTATAACGTACTTCATATCAGGATTTGTAATTACGTGTACATGCAGTGGTGTACGCAAGGGATAGGCTAAAGGGTCTGCAGCTTCTCCCAGAAAAGTCATAATATAAACAAGCACTAAGAAATTATGGAGAATTAACTAAAAATTGTGTACTGAAAATTTAAATAAGCAATTACAACAAGTTTTTCTTGAGCGTGCACTTGAAAGTAGAATATATTCTACACAGGGGAAAGGTGTTTTACGTATTGTGCAAAGTGCTCACTTCAGTAATCGAGGTTCAGCCTCTCTCAAAATAGAATATACAACTGAGCAACTGTTGTTTGGTGTTATCGGCCCATTGGTTGTAGTCTATCACAGAGTTGAGCCACTAAAACTGAGATTATTTGACATATATAACTTAACCCTCTTACCATAACATGCAGTGAAATAGTAGGATCTCTAATCACTTGGTGTTATTTAAACATTTTCAGATGTGTGTAGTTACGTATCTAAAATTGCAAATTCGCAATGTGTACATGCAAATATACAAGTGTCTGTGCTTGTTAAACATGTTAGTCAGAAAAAGTTATAACATTTGTAACTTGACCAAGATATTAAAACTACACTTCAGGGGAAAACATGTTAGGAACTAAAACAATCTCGCACAACACATAACAAAAAGCCTAGAAGATTTTTTATATAATTTTACTCTCTAGGTAATGGTTAAATCCAATTAAAAACTGATTATAATTCAGTCATACCATTACAATAGAAATTCAAAAATTATGCTTTATTTAACTTATTTACAGGTAACCTGTCATTAGGAGAGATTTTGCCATAGTATTTAAACTCAGCATATAAATTAACGAAATGGACGTAAATAGTATTATAATTAACACTCAGCTGGTTCACTGAATAGCCATTTTTACCCCACACCAGGTAGCAGGTGATTCAGTTCTAGGTCTCCTGTTTATTATTTATACAGGATCGTCTAGGTAATGTCTAGTAAGCTGTGAAATGGACAAGCGAAAATTTTTAGTTTCCTTAATTATGTGGCAATATTTTCAAGTGGCAGCAGGTGTGCCTTGCTGTGAAAGTGTCTCCCACCTGGTGGCATTGGTCGAGGATCTCCTGCAGCCTCTGGCGGTCCTTGCGGCTCTGCTTCAGCTCGTTCACCAGCCTCTTGTTGTCAGTCGCGATTTGCAGCGTCTCATTCTCCAGCACCAACATCCGCTGGATCACCGTCTCCAGCCACTCCTGCTGCTGCAGCACCCAACGTGCCTGTTCCCTCACGGCGGTGTTGCACTTGGCCTCCAGCGCCACGGCGGCCGCGTCCCTTTCGCGAGCCGCCTTCTCCAGCTCCAAGTTCCTCGCATGAAGCAGCAGCACGCGCTGCATCGCCTCGTGCTGGTTTGCCAGCGACTTGCGCAGTACCTCCCGCAGGCCCTTGTTGGTCGCCGCCAGCCCGTCACCATCCTCCTCCGACATGTCGCAACCACCACCTAGGCCCTGCGGTCAATCGCCACTCATTCAGTACCTCCTACAAGGTCTTGTTGACCATCGCCAACCCATCGCCTCCCTGCTCCAACATGGCTCCTCCCCAACCAGTCTCTGCACAGTCACTACTCCTTCAACCGCCTAAGTAATGCCTCATGCAAGTGGTTATTTCTTGCCTCGAGTCACACTCTAAGTCCTTAACTTAATGTATAGAGGTAGGCTAATTCGTGTAAAACTGCAGCCAGGCTCCCGAGAGCACATGATGTCATCGCAAATACTTATTTGCTTCATACCCGCTATTGTTTGCATTATCATAACATATTAGCAGTTAATCAAAAATGTTGATCATAATTGACTATGTAAAATAACAGTAATGTTGTAGAATCAGTTTGAAGTGCGACAGGTCAGGTATCCAGTTTGTATGTGTTGTGTGTTTTCCGCCATTGAATACATCTTGGCTAACAAAAATACATTATTTTTCTTATTTTTACATGTATTCGTAATATTTACGATTAATAAAACGTTTCTATGAACGATGTAGTATTTTTCATCGAGATTTTCAATAAAAGCATGAATAAATACGACACGTTAAAATGAGTATCAGTACACCATCAGACTTATGAACCAGCTAAAGTTATTTAACCACCTGTAAAACTTAATTGTGCATATAATCCACTGCTGCTGTGAAAACTAAACAGGGGCTTTAAATTGTATGCATGGGCGCCGCCAGGATTCTTACAGGTAGGTGCATCTGCATCTACACATTATACTATTAACTTATATAAAATATATAATTATAAATGTATATTATGTAGATAAATGTAATGTAAAATTCAAATCGCGCGGGTATTTGAATGAATATATTTTGCTCATCGAAAACATACTTAATCTCTGTAGTCGATGGTTGGCATTATTGCTCGGGGAATACCCGCTGCCGCGCGACGGATGCGGGGGATTTCCCGCCTGCGACCGCGTCAGTTCACGCTGTCGTAATTGTACCTATTAATAATTGTAGTTGTCGATAGTGCGCAAATCAGTTGTCTGTAATAAATATGCTTAAACAGCGACTCTATTTATAGTCCTTTTTAGGTAATTTGATGTGGAGCTTCTTAATTTTTATTCAAGTTATGAGGGACATAAGACTTTTTTGTGTAAAAAATGTAATCATCATTCTGATGAAGGTGATTCACCTCATATTAAGACATCCAGGCCGGATACAGACAGACTAGATAGTCCAGGTATGTTGTGTTGGAGTTACAAACCCAAATCATGTAATGTATAGTTTATTATCCGCATACAGAGGAAAATAAGACTCAAAAACAACGAAATAATAATAGAAAATGCTTCACATTTTTGTTGTACTACACTAAAAGAAAAAAAAAATAGTAACCAGTATCCATAAAATATAGTAAAAAAAAGTCTCAACTAAATTTGCAACTTATCATTCATTATTTAAACTCTTGTATTATTTTCTCTAGAATGATTATGTACAGAAGTTATAAAAATATACATTAAAAATTGAAAGTTTTATAAATTAATAAAACTTTTAAAATCACTACTTAAATGTTAACTGATTTGTTATCACAAAAATTGGTAAAGTTTACATCATATCATTTCATGAAATATTTTTGATTTTTTTTTTCTGAATGCGTGAATTGTATAGTTTATTTATTATATAAGAATCCTTTTTGCTTAAATGTACCAGCTCTGCGCGTAAAAATTTTCAAGCAGATGCATCGCTCGATTTTTCTAGCAGAAGCACAACTAATTCATTATTGGATATTGGGTTGTGTTTGGACCTCGGTTATCAAGTCAATGATGATCTACGTTTGAAATTACTAAGACATCCTTGGAACCCTAGTAAAACGTACAATTTTAAAAATTACGTTAACCTTGATGCTAAACGAGCTTCCCTACATGAATGGCTTACAACATATCCGTGGTTAGCCTACTCAGCTATAGCAAATGAACCTCTGTGTAGGACATGTGTTTTATTTCGGCCTCCAGTGCAGCGCGGTCTATAAGGACAGTTTATAGTTTCTCCTTGCCTCAAATATCAAAAGTTTCATGAAGCTGCACAGTCTCATGCGACAAGTAAGTGGCATTGTGACGCACTGGCTTCGTCAAATACATTTGAAAAGATCATGGATAGAAGGGTACGACGAATCTTTAAATACGGCATATCACAAGTAAGTTGAAGAAAATCGTTTAAAACATCAATCTATCGTATCAACATTTTTATTTTGCGGGCGACATGACCTTCCACTTCTTGGGAAAGTGGACGAGGGTTCTGTTTTTACAGACCTGCTACATTTTCGAGTTGACTCGGGAGACGAGATTTTCAAGAATCATTTAGAATCAGGAGCAAAAAATTCCTTATACATATCGCATCAAATTCAAAACGAATTGATTGAAATTTGTTCCGATGTTCTGAAAAGCAAAATAATGGAGGAGGTGAAACATGATGCGCCTTTTCGGGTTTTGGCTAAGGAGACTGCTGATATTAGTGGCACAGAGCAATTATCGATTTGTGTTCGCTATCTATGTTATGATAAAGATAACAAAAAAAAAAAACAATAATTTGTGAAGAATTCCTCGGATATGTACCGGTACAAGAATTGAACTCAAAAGCCATTTCGGAAACTATTATTCGCTTCCTGCAAGATTGTAATTTTGATTTAAATAAACTTGTTGGCCGAGGATACGACGGGTATGCTGCAATGGCAGGTCACATAGATTGTGTTCAGAAAATTATTAATGATAAATATTTCCACTGTGCAAGCCATGTATTGAATCTTGTTATTAATGACCTGAATACTGTCAGTGAAGAGAGAAATACTGCTGGGACTACAAAGGACATTATAATTTTTTTTAGAGAGAGTACGTTGCGGCGGAATAAAATTCCAAATATACCTCTATTTTGTGAAACGCGTTGACAGCAAAGTACAAAAGTATCAGAAAATTTTCTGAAAACTTTCTGATTATTGTACAAGTTTTAGACGAACTTTCGCAGGACGCGCCGAACTCTACAACGAAAACCAAAGCGTATCAGCTCTACACGACTGCAACTACTCCAACATACATTGTGACACTTTTAGTAATTGCTGCTTATTCTGCCAAACTTGAACCCGTGTGCAATCAATTACAAGAAGTAAATATGAATATAAAGGCAATACACGATCACGTAAATAAATTAACTGATGTGCTTCAATCTCACCGCGATAATGCCTCTATGGAGTTTGCGGTCATTTTCGAGAAAGCTCAAAAAATTTGCGAAAAACTGGATGTTGAATTTAAGCGTCCTCTAGTAGTGGCAAAACAGGCTTACAGATCAAATCAACCATCTGAAAATGTAGAAGAATTTTTCATAATATCTATATTTATCCCATACTTAGATTATATTATTTCTTCACTAAAAAATCGATTTTCTTGAACACACATGAAAGCATTTTCGTTTATTCAGCTTTACCGAGAAAATATGAGAAAATTAGACAAATTAGCATTTTTAGCGATAGCAGAACATATACAGAACTTCTACGGTGGTCTTCTACATAATTTTATTGCCGAGGCTACCACATGGTACGAGATGATGAAGACAAATGAGGTAAATAATGCGGTTTTTAATGAATCTGTTGTTGAATGCCACTCCGTTTTACCCAGCGGTATGCGAGGCAATCAAAATTGGTTTAACTATTCCAGCAACAACATGTAGCATTGAACGTACTTTTAGCACGTTACGACGTGTCAAGATGTGGAATCGCTCAACTATGGGAGACGCGAAGCTAAGCGGCCGGTGCATGCTCAGTGTTCACAGGAAAAGAGTAGAGGAGGATATTGAATGTATTGACAAGGTGATGAACAAATTTGGACAGCAACCTAGACGCCTTCAGTTTTTATTCAAACAGTAACTTAATAAAAAAAATGTAATTTTTTCTAGGTATTTTCTTTTCTGACAGGGGGGTGCAAGAGCACCCCCTTGCACCCTGCTGCCGGCGCCCATGATTGTATGCAATATTTTATCGCATGAAATGTATATTTCTAGAGCAGTATAACTCAACCAGAAGAATGTTAATGTGCTATTGGTATAAATTTTTGTTCATATTTATTTGGTGTCCGTTTTTTCCTGAATTATCAATGCCGCTAACAAAAAACCACAACCAATCGTATTGTGCCATACAATTTTGCAATGTATATATTTGCGGGCATTTGGTGGCAATGGAAGTTGGTGAATAGGCTCATCGATAGACAAAATACAATAAACCTTAATACGTATTTGAAATTTTTGAAAAAACCTAGATCGTGGAGCAAAAATGCTATTTTTATTGTATTAATTAGTTTATAATAATGTAGTTAAAATTCTGTAAAGAATCTAATGTTTTGAAATAACTTAGATTTGTTACTCTTTAGAACGTTAGTAGTTTTACAAATTATAAAAAAAATTTAAAAAAATCGATTAAAAATTGTTACATTTTTATTTATAAAATATACTTTCATCTTTTTTGGATCAAAAGTTCTGTTTTAATATTTTTTGAATTTATAATTTAAAAGAAAATTTTATATACTCGTTTAAAATCATTTTCAGTTTGTTTACTTTTTGTACATAAAAATGAATTTTAACCCTTTTATCATTACATTTTTTAAATAATTTTTCATGACTTTGAAGTAAAATTAATTTTATTTCATAATTTAAAATACAAGAGTAATTTATTTTAATAGTAAATAATATTAGCATTTAAGGAATTATATTTTTTGCAAATCTCCAACTCATCTAATTTTTTATTCAAAAAATTATTTATTTATTTATTTTATATTACCAACGCATGTATCGAGACACGAGGCGGTACAACGAGGTAATAAGTGTCACACATTTTCAGTGAACAAATTATTTTTAAATGTATTTTAGGCATTATAAGTTGACCTAACATTTGAATGAAAACTAAATTAAATATTTTATTTGTGAATAGTCCAAGTGGTTCAGCATTGACGTACGCCGTCTGCTACAACACCCACAGTATCCTCGTCCGTGTTAATTAGGATATTATGCATACCAACAAGGCTCTCGAGGCAGCCAAACGAACAATGTTGGCGTTTGAGATAGGTTGAAGGCTGCGAGAGGCTAAGTAAACAGTGCCGCCCCGAATTACTTTCCATTCAGTCTACTCAACCTTCATAGTCAAACTGCGTCCGGAGCAATGCACACGCCAAGGTAGCCGTTCACAGTGGACCATTTCTGAACGACCCCGACAGACCATCGGTAGTAGGAAGGGTCATTTGACTGTCAAGGCAGCACAAAAGAAAACCAGTGTTTCCTTTTCCACATTCCAGTAATATCTGGCAGCTTCAGTAGAGCAACAAATCTTTACGGGAAACATTTCTAGATTCACAGAACAAACGAATCGGCTACCCCGACGAGTTTTACGTGTTCTGCCATTAACACCTCAAGATAGTCACCTATGTTTGTGGTGGTGTCAGCAGAGAATGGAACGGGATGCTTTGGATTGACCATTTATTGTTGTTAGGGACGAATTGTATTTTTGTTAGAAAATGGTTGGCAATCCCACGAGCGTCTGTAGCACTTCAAAAATGCATTGCAACACTTACCTCGCTTCACAGCGGCACACATATCCTACTGTTAAAGGCTGTTCATGGTAAATTGAGCACTTTTGAAATCAATCTTTGAAAAAAACAAATATCGCATGTAACAGTGCCAGCCTTTAAAGATTATTTGTTTATGTTTACTTATTTTGAGCTGGATATTTATTTATTTTTACCGTAATTCAAACCATCTACCCTAAGGGATAGCTAGCATTGTATTTTATGATATAACCTCAAAATTATTATATATTTATTCTATTTGTTTACAGTTTCTATTATTTTGACAGTTATGTTATTATTGGTTATTTTCTACGTTGACTGGTCTCACTGATCTTTGGAAGCGTAAAATATTTTATTGCTGTATTCTCTGTGTACATTACCTGTGTTATCACTCAAGTTTTGCCACGGAGAAATTAACCTAATTAGAGGTTGATTAGAGTGTGTTGCGTCTCAGGAAGTGACTCATATCTGGGATTTTCCTGTTTTAGTTAGCGTCATTGTGAGAACCCCGGAGGACTCTCTCTCCAGACACCATGTAGAGCGGTTCATCATAACTTCTGCTCCAGCAATATCGTCGTAATTTTTTTTCTAATAAACGGCTATTAAAAGCTAAGAAGGTGTTGAGAAGTGCCTTAGGGATTAAATATGCGGGGCACGACTACGAGGAGGCCCGAAACAGCATAGATTAAATATTTGAGTGCTTAGAAACTGAGCGAGCTGCCATTTCCACTGCTAGACCAACTTAAGTATGACTTGTACTTGTAGGTATGATCCAGAATCGATGGCGAACTGCTGCANGCTGCCATTTCCACTGCTAGACCAACTTAAGTATGACTTGTACTTGTAGGTATGATCCAGAATCGATGGCGAACTGTTGAACATGTGAGAAGGATTAATTTTGTGGAAGAATTTTGCTTTTAAATTTTTAGTCAGGCCTTTGATATTATTTTGGACATAAATTTCTCAGAATGTTGATGAAAAGTGGGTCTTATTTAAAGAATGTTAACCAGAAGCCAGTGGATAAACTTCTCATGTTTCTACAGCCTAGCATAACAAACTTTTATAGCATGATTAGTTTTGAAGGGATTATTTTGAGCCAGTTAAAAGAACTTATTCACTCACGTTAATTACTATTTCATTTGATATGATTTAGTGAGGTGATTTTTAATTCTGAAATCACACGCATAATTTTCTTTTCGTGACATCATCTCAAATTTTATAATTTACACTGAAATTTCTGAACTGTTTAAGAATTATTCCTTCAGTAATTACAATTTTCATGCAAGTAATTCTGATAAATAAAATTTAAATATTTTCACTGAATTCAGTCTTATATGCTTTGTGTAGTTGTAAAAAGTATTTTAATTTTCCTTTCTGCATGGGTGTTCNGTTAATAACTATTTCATTTGATATGATTTAGTGAGGTGATTTTTAATTCTGAAATCACACGCATAATTTTCTTTTGGTGACATCATCTCAAATTTTATAATTTACACTGAAATTTCTGAACTGTTTAAGAATTATTTCTTCAGTAATTACAATTTTCATGCAAATAATTCTGATAAATAAAATTTAAATTTTTTCACTGAATTCAGTCTTATATGCTTTGTGTAGTTGTAAAAAGTATTTTAATTTTCCTTTCTGCATGGGTGTTCTTTTCTATTTGTTTGAATTGCTATATGTTATGTCTGTCCTGAACGTAATGGGATTTTCACTCTGGATTATTTTTAATATGGTCAAGAATTCACATTGCTCACTACTTACCTGTATTTGACACAGGTATTCTGGATTATTTCATTGAATTTTTCAATGTTTAAAACAATTTTCTCGCACTATTAAATTCACAAAGGGTTGCCGCTTTTCGTTGGCGTCACTATGCAACAGCTATACGCAGCGACCAAAGAGAAGGCACGTGGCATCTAGGCATTTCTTCTTTGCATCACACACACGCCCGAAATAAACCTACATATTTTATACTATTTTAAATCTCTTTCTTTCACACAATAAATTGTATTACATGTGACTTCACACACTACAATACAGTTTACGAAACGTCCATAACTACATATGTGTTACACTGGCACACGGTGGCTCCCAGATAAGTTGACAGCGAACTAATAAAAATTGTTCTAATACAATACAGTCTACTGAGAGAGTAATATTTTAATTTATGGCTTTTGAAGTCGGCGTTTTTCGTTTTATGCGCAGAAAAATACGAATTTGTATATTATCAACACATCTACATTCCTAACAATGCCACGGTTTCACTTGGATGACGCACGAGTAATGTGAGGCTACTATCTTTCCTGGTTGATAGCCCCGGAGCCGGTTTACAGCATACACCACTCGCTCGCTTGTAGCTCTGGTTCCCCACGAGTGGGCAAATCTGTTGCAATATAACATACGGCGTTAGTTTGATTCCACCCTTGAATTAATCGACGCGTGTATCGAGGCACGAGGTGATCCGAGGAGGTACTAAAGGTGTCCCTTTGTGCCGCAGGCATGAGGAACGTTGTTCTAATGCACTGACGTTGTTAACCTCCGAACGGAAGTCAGCAAAATGTAAGAAACAAAAGGGCGCTAAAAACAAATAATTCGTTCGTGGTTTCCTTCTGTGTACGTTTCATTGACTAATGTTTGGTAGTGGACACAGTCCATTTAAATATTCACAGTGGTAACAAAATAACACAGGCATTAAACTCCAAATATGATGCTGGTTTAATGCCAAATATTCGTGGTTCATAAATAGACTCGTTGCCATAAAGTTTTCGCACCACTAAGGAAACGCGCTTTCTAACTATTATAAAAGTTATTAGTGTTATTTTGTCTGTGTTTCCAGATATTATATTCATCTATGGCTGCAATGGTTCAAGATTCTTTGGTTATGTTTACTATTCATTTAATATAAATTTCTAAATTAAGTTTTATTATTGATTATATAATGTAAACGAAATACAGGGTAAATTTTGGTTACCTTATTAGTTTATTGACATAGAAATCATGTGTAGTTTATCTTTCATTTGTTTTAAAAAGTGTACTAAGTATTCCATGTTGTCGTTATTATTCACTAGGCCTTAGAGGGTATTGAGTATTTGAACTTGTATAAAATATATATCTCAGTAACTTTTGAAAAGATTCCCAAGACATCTGCATGCAAACATTATTATAAGATTGTCTAACGTATTTTCTGAAGTAGTCTCTTATTTCCGAAGAAACAGCGTTTTTTTTGTGTATGTGACGTACTTGGCATTAAGTGTAACCAACTTAACCCTTAGCAAAGCTGATATATGACTTGAGGTTGAATCACAGGTATACAACGTGACGTGGGTGGCCGTCTGGTTCCGCCCAGCTTACTGGCGAACTGGCCGATCACGGCATCTCGTTTCTCTGGACTTGCGCACAAAGCACGGAGCTGCAGCCGNCTGGTTCCGCCCAGCTTACTGGCGAACTGGCCGATCACGGCATCTCGTTTCTCTGGACTTGCGCACAAAGCACGAAACTGCAGCAGAGTTGCTGAAATACGAAACTAGGACATTTTTTTTGTTAATCCCGCAAATTTCTTATTGTAAGTGCATTCTCGTTTTAGAAAGATTCCGCAAATGTTAAACTTTCATTTTAGCCATACATTATTTTAGTTTGATTCCCAATTTCCATTTTTATACGCAAGTGTACAAATAATGTCCTCTTTTTGATACCTAAACACAAATGAATGTCAACCAGTCTATCATCATAGTTTGCTTATGTTTCCAAATTGCATCTGCAACACAACCAACCGCGTTTAGGAAACTATGCTTACATTATTTTATCCGTAGGTAACAAGAAATATCTTCAAGTTTTTTACAGACTATAGGCATAAATGTCTGATGCCCAAAATTGCCCTAGGTCACGTATCTGACATGTGATGACGAGTGACTGATGCGACGAATTTTTGTAACTTCAATTTAACTACACTAGGAGCAGCATACGCGTATTGGAATGAAAGCGTTATTAAATATTGAATTTTATTTTAATATACATGTATCAACACTAGGTATAGATAGACTTTTAAAGCAATAAAAAATGTTACCTCTCTTATGGAAACAGTATCGTCAGTGCAAGATGGAGCCAGCCACACAGCGACGTTCTTTAGTCACTTTACAAATCCAAAAAATTCATATATAATTTTANAGTGCAAGATGGAGCCAGCCACACAGCGACGTTCTTTAGTCACTTTACAAATCCAAAAAATTCATATATAATTTTAATTTAAATAACAACAAATACAATTGACATAATATTCACTTTTTTTTTGTGCAGACTCTCGAGAACAACTTATAAAGTTAATTACAGTTCTCTTTGGATAAAATAATAATAAAGTGNAGTGCAAAATGGAGCCAGCCACACAGCGACGTTCTTTAGTCACTTTACAAATCCAAAAAATTCATATATAATTTTCATTTAAATAACAACAAATACAATTGACATAATATTCACTTTTTTTTGTGCAGACTCTCGAGAACAACTTATAAAGTTAATTACAGTTCTCTTTGGATAAAATAATAATAAAGTGATGGCAGGCTTTTATATATTGTAGCAATCTTTGTGGAAAAGTAGTTCTTGTGCGCGGTCGCATAATAACTCTGATCGTTTGCGATGCTCAGGAATCGGTCATCTTAAAATATTGAGCTCTCGCGTTCGTAACGTAGAATAAAGACAGATGTTCATCTTTTGCGCATCTCCCCGACACCGTCTCACACCATTACCAATACAGTACAACTGTCAGAGTCACGTGTTCAACAGTGAGAAACGTGTTTGTTTATATTTGAGTTTTCAACTGACTCATATTTTTATATGAAAAAAATAATTTGACTAAATTGAATATACTAGGTTAAATGAACTGTACAAACATCCCAAAGCATTTTCTTACGTAAACAGTTCCCTAACCTTAAATCCTACCCACGGTTTTATAGGCTATTGACATAATAGTAGTCCAATGTTATAACACATTGGTCACTGTACTACTTTCATACGAACTCTACCCCATATTCCCTTCGATGTTCGTTGTTACTTAGCTTAGGATAATTATGCTTTTTGCATATAATATACCGGTAAGCATTCTGCCTAGTGCACATCGTATTTACTACTTTCGAAGAGTGCATGTTTTAGGTAGGTTGTATCTTGCGTGCAGACAGTTGTTTCTACGGGATAATGTTTTCTGAAAGAACATTATTTGTAATAGATACGTGTGCATGAGAAACCTCCCTTAACGGCCCGGCCTACCAAGCCAGCAGCCACCAACTTCAAATGGGGAATCAATGTTAAACGAAATTCCTTCTCAATGCGTCAATTTTAAAGATAACAATTTCAAACAATAAGTATTCTACGGGAAATTTCTTAGGAAATGTTTTTATGTTAAGACATCTTACCGATTATTTTAATATATCATTTTCTAAAATGTAATATCGAAATTTACATAAAACATAAAAAATATCAATAAATAATTTTTTTCAAAAATAATTGTATGGGCTATAGCAATGTTCTCTGAGAAAGTCGCGTCAAAACGTATTTTAATTGAAATATTTATCTTTAAAATTGACGCAATGAGAAGGAATTTCGTTTAACATTGATTCCCCATTGAAGCTCGCGGTTGCTGACTTGGTAGGCGGGGTCGTTAACCTTTGTGTGACAACTGAGCTGAACTTTCAGTTTGGCTGTCGAAACAGGCTGTAATAAGTTGTAGTGTGCTGCAAAATGCATAAAGCGAAGAGACATGTTGGCGAGGTACTTCACTGAGGCTCTCAAATTGCATGATCTTTTTATGGAGTGCTTTAGACAGTTAAAACGGGGTTTATTCCTAAAGGTCCCAAGTCGTAATGACAAAATTTTTCTCATGGTTAACATCGTGTTACTGCCATCTTCTCTAGTCGTGACAAGATGGGGAACACGAGTTGAAATCGCTGCTTGCCATACAGACAATTTAAAAGTATTGGAAAGGGTAATTGAAGAAATCAACCTTGAAGACGTTAATTGTATAGAGAAGCATATAATGTGTTCCGAGCAACTTCTATACATCACTTGCAGTTTTCTGCGTATATCTTCGGCAATAAATTAATTGGATGAAAGCGGGCTGTCTCTTCAAGCCAGCACTGCAATTGTAGAACAGCGTTTTTTTTTTTTTTTTTNCTTGCCGGTCTTTGCCAATTGAGGAACATTTGCGGCGTTCTCCAAGGCAAAGAAACAATTGAGATTGCTTGCACATTATATGTATCAGATCTAAACTGGAGTATGCTGCAGTTGCATCTTGTAATGTAGAGAGGGTTTTTTCATAGTGCAAGAATATGTCTTGCAAAAATATGCACAGGTTTATGTCGAGCACAAGATGCATATTTGGTAATGAAGTGTAACTACGACTTGTGAATTTCTTATAAATTTGATTAATTTCATTCACTACGGCCGGTAGTTTTAATTTACTATTATGGGCATATCCAAAGTGTAGCTTTTGTTTTATTCTAATAGGTAGTATATATTCATGTAAGTTTATTTGTAAAGAATATTTCCAAATTAAGTTACTCATTTAACTAATTTTAAACCATATGTAACCTATTTTAGCGCATTTACCCCTGTGTATTTTACAATTTGTAAGTGCCCAACCAACGTAACTATAGTAATCACAGTAATCACGCCTCCACGCTCCTGCATGAAGCATAAAACTTGCGAACGCGAATGAGATCACTGTAATGACGACGCTGCTCGAAATGAAAAAAGGTTATCGCCTAACCGCTTCCTTATGGGATGGATTGGGCATGCCAGTTTCGCAGTAATCATCTTTTTGTACCAACATTGAACTTCTTTTCTTCCTACAGTACTATGAAAACCACGTGGCCTCGACTGCTGTCAAAACACTGTTAATTTAAATCGATGTAATCAACGCACGTAAAATGTTATTGCATTTCCATAAACTCTCGGGTTTGTAGCAAAACAATGTAAACAAACGTCTTATTATTAAAANTATTTTCATAAACTCTCGGGTTTGTAGCAAAACAATGTAAACAAACGTCTTATTATTAAAACATGTGAATTTACAGTTATATCGGCTATCATAGGTGATGTAAGTGTTGGGTAAATTATCAAAGGACCAAAATCATTAGACGTCATCCTTAGTTTACGTATTCAATTTACCATTTTAAAAACGGTACGAAGAACAATGTAATCAATTGTGTATGAATTAGCGCAGAGGGATAATCAGCACATGACGACACTATAGCACTCGCAAAGTCGCAAGCGCGTGCTTCATGCTCCGTAATTCACGTGAAGCTCTGGCCACGAACGTGAACGTTCCTTGTTTTATTGCAACCGACTCTCGAGCACCGTGACTTCTGAGCGCGTCATTTGTTATTTTGGTTCCTGCCTTTTTGATAACCACATTATTTGACATTTTTAAGTTATACAGAATATTTATAGTTCAAACAATATGTTTTAAATAGGTCAACAGAATTTGAACCCTTTCTCATTTTTTCCCCTGCTTCACTTCCGTACAATGAGAGATGGACTGTCTTTCCTGCCCTGCTCACAGCGATATGGTTGACTGCTCTCTTGAATAACTTTCCATTATTCACGTTTCTTCGGCGTACCAACGTACCGTGTAGACTCCGGGTCACAGTTCTCGAGTACTCGCCATCTGGCGTCGAACCAAGGTAGTACGTGGAATTCTACAATTCTCACTTCGTGCTCAGGATCAGTGAAGAACTGGCATGGTGCAAGACAATGTTGGCAAGTGACCAGTTATGAAACTAGCGTGTGGTAACATTTTGGGTGTGGCACCAACCGCCAATTAATTGGATTGTTCTCGCAGTGGTCCACCTGAAGAATTTCGTAGTTATTTCCTGGCATGTACAGCGGACGCCGTAAATTTTCTGACATCGCATTTGTGTGCACGAGTTAATTTTACCTACGACAGTAAGCACTAGACGAGGCAATTAGGCAAGGAAGTTTCAATGACATCATACGCCGAAGCAAATACAGTCTTACGCTAGTGCAAATTCTGTACTCGGACACCTCTACTCATAAAGTTACAAGATCGTAAACCAGTTCGGCAGTTTCTTTGCTTTACAAGTAACTAAATACTTCAATTTTTCTTAGAAAAAATAATTTCTTTCCGGTACATCACACAACTGAGAGTAAGCACTTGAAGAAATTTTGAGCCCTTAAGGAAAAATAGCACAATGNCAACTGAGAGTAAGCACTTGAAGAAATTTTGAGCCCTTAAGGAAAAATAGCACAATGTATAATACACTTCGTAGCGTTTAAATTAGGGATTACTCAAAACTGTTTCTATTTATTTTATACGCATTAAATAAACAGTTAGTGGCGCATAAATACTAGTTCTGAGACATGTGGCAGCGTTAGTATTTATACATATGGTGGAAAGGTATAAGANCAGTTTCTTTGCTTTACAAGTAACTAAATACTTCAATTTTTCTTAGAAAAAATAATTTCTTTCCGGTACATCACATAACTGAGAGTAAGCACTTGAAGAAATTTTGAGCCCTTAAGGAAAAGTAGCACAATGTATAATACACTTCGTAGCGTTTAAATAAGGGATTACTGAAAACTGTTTCTATTTATTTTATACGCATTAAATAAACCGTTAGTGGCGCATAAATACTAGTTCTGAGACATGTGGCAGCGTTAGTATTTATGCATATGGTGGAAAGGTATAAGACGGGGGAGAAAAACCAAAATTTCAGAAGTACTTTGTTAATTGCGCCTTTAGGTGGTAATGAACCGTTCCGTTCAGACCATGGAAATGAAAGTAGCCTAGAAGTATGGAATCGCCTGTACCGAATGAAGTACATCCTATCTATTTTAACCACCTTAGCTGTCTGTGCTTTAACTAAAAAGTTAAGGCTCACGTGGTCGGATGACAACCTTATACATAGTAATTTCGGGCTATGTATATGATTCCGGTTATAATGTTTCTGTAAAGCCCTACGTCTTCCAATTTGGTATAAATTCCTTTACAATACTATAACGCGTTTTGTTGCTATAAAAAATGAAAACATATGTATACATTAAAATTGGTGTTATGTTATTTGTGTCATTACAAAATAATTGCTCAGTTTTTCTATTTGCAAACAACTGTAAGCAAATTTTGATTCGTTAAAAAATACTAAGACATTTTTCAGTGACACTTTTTGTCAAAAAGTAGTTACTTTACCTGACTCCCCCCCCCTCTCCCCCAATTGATTTTTTTTGTTGTTGTTTTTGCAGGTTTAATGATAACAAATTTAAGATTTAAAATATCCAAATCACTGCCACATTGATTTAAATACGACAAATTGTGCTCTACAAAAATCGAGAGTAAAAATGGTTAATTTTAACCATAATTCTACTTGATGTGCAAAATCACCTGTTATGAGTTGGCAAAATTGCGTGCTAAACAGTTGAATGTCGATGGCGATGTAACTGAAACTTTGCAATAAAAAACACAGAATCCGAACAATTGGTAACATGGCCTTCAATAAGCGGAATGCGTTGCGCGAAATGCTTGCATTCGATTGTCTGCGATAGCCTGCGACAGAGAAGAAGAAGAAAAAGTATTTGTATACATGGGAAATAAGAACAGTTTTTTGTTTACATTTTGAAGACGACATGAGCCACGTGCACCTATGTACTACACGCAAAACATCAATGACAACGTCAATGTTTTTCGTATATATTTTGTCACATTCGTGAGGTATAGAAACGAAATTTTCCCCTCTAAAATAGATAGCAGCACCATACTAGATGGCGTGCGTCACCGACAGATCATCGCACAGTTGTGAAACAGTAAGTATAGCTCGTCGCAGCCCATCGTGTTGCAACGACGCGCATCGCAATGCATCGCTGTATTGTCTGTGGATGGAAGTGATCTTCGTACAACGCAAGTTCTTGTCGAGTTTGGGTCCATGAATCTAAATGGAACATATTTTGCTCTTTTCTCTAAACTGTAGAGAGAGTGAGTGAAGAGATTTGAGCGGCTCTTACATCGTGGTCTTGAGAGCCTACGAGAGTGAAGGGAGGTGAGTATGAAGCAGCGTTGGAATGAAAGGGCGGGGAAAACGGGAGATCCTCGAGGAAACCCTTCGACCAGCGGCATGGTCCGACACGATTCCCACATGCGAAAATACTGGGGTGACCCCGCCGAGAATCGAACCCAGTTCGCCTTGATGGGAGGCGAGTAGTCTAGCCACTGTACCACCGGGTTCCTTTATAAACTCTTGGAATCACGTAATTCTCGGTATGGTAGTCACTTATCTTCGTTCTATATAAGTAACTAAAGAACTCGTAATAACACATTCGTGAATATTATAGAATCAGATATTTTTACTACCATTCTACAGCGTATTATCTCAACCTAACAGGTCTACGTTAAGTAATCTAGGATAGTAGGTATATAAGTATTTTTTAACATGTTTACATAATTTAAACTGATCCGCATTGCTAGTTGAATTAGTTTGTTTTACAGTTGAAGCTTACATCAAACAAACACACATGCGTATTTGCTAAACCAAACATATTGCACTAGCAAGTATGCAGCGTATTCGCCTAAAATAGCCTACGACATAAACAAACAAAAAAAATGTTATACAATACTGCATAAGTATTTTACTACGCACACGCGTAGTAAAGATTGTCACGTCGGCCGCTCGTGTACAATCAGGTATCTGTACTCTGGAACATTAGAATTATTTCATGTAGTTAAGTAAAAAAATACTCTAGTATGTTTATACAAAAGGAATTGTAATGTGTAAGATAAGTTGAGCCCAAACCCACATTCTACAAATTACTGTTCCATCGCCTTTTCCATGAAGCTAAGGATGCCGTAGGTATCATCATGGTTGAAAGTTTAAAAAGTTAAAAAAAAAATACGTACTTCAAAGCCGCAGGCATAGAAAATCGCGTTTGTGGGCGCTTAATAGCTGCAATAACTTCATCGGCGTTTTCTCTGACGTATTTAACACGTAGGTGTGGAGACGCGTACTCATGATCACGCAAACAAACTCTCGCCTCGCAAATGAGGACGAGATACGCCTTTTCTCAGAAACTCCCGACATTCCCTGGATATTTTTTTTGTCTGGGTTATAGTGTATGTTTGCGAGAATCTCGTGACTGACCCGAAATTCAGGCCATAGCCGAATCATCTGGAAATCGTATATGCAGTCCTACATTCTCATCTATGACATCACTTTATTATCTGTGTAATAGTTTTTTTGTCTAATTGTTAACATGCAGTTAGGCCTATTTATTCTTCCGCAGTTTTAATTCAAGATGAGTATTTCAATAAATGCTTGTCTATGCGGCTATGTTTAGTGTACTTTGGAATGTGAGGGCAGTTCGTACAATACTACGGTACAAGTGTTTAAAAATAATCTACAGGATCATATGAAGGTGTGTACAATTTAATAAATAGACATAAAAAAATTTAAATAAATGAAATTGAACTGACTTTCTCTCTTTTATTTCTGTTCTACAGTGTTTTATTTGCTCAATAGATACCTGAAGCAAAGAAAAAAAATCGATATATTAGTCATAAACAAAGATTCTTCGGGCTGATGGCGTGCTGTGAACGCCCGGGTTTAGCGGTGCACCAGAGATTAAAGTAGCAAGTCGCATTTATTGAGCCAACTGTAGTCTGCCGTACATAGTCCTGAACCCGCTGTTGCTAATCCATAATCAGATTGGTAATGTCACTGACTCCAGTTAATTGCATATGTTCGTGGCTGCGTCTCTTCGCACAAACCCTCACTGAAACAGATCAGCAGAGAGAATTTAACAGAACAGTTCTGTAACGGCATTTTACTGTAGCGACAACTAAACTTTAGTGCCAGCAACAGAATGTTCTGTAATATTTTACAATCCAAATTGTTAGCAGAACAATCTAAATATTGTTCAAAGTTATTGTATTGTGAGAACCATCTTTTCTGTAGCAGGAACAGTGTTTTCTGTAGTAGGAACTATGCAGAGAGTTGTGAACACAATTTTACAGTATTGTTACGATAACAGAATAAGATATTGCAAACCCAACGGTGCTGTTTGGTAACTGGAACAGAATGTTCTGCAAAAATCGCCTCGTTTTTTTTTTTTTTAAAGTTTACAGAAAAAGTATGGTAGCTACAACAGTGTCGTGAACTGGAGGTAAGTTACCCTCCGATTCTGTTGAGATTACAGAGCTAGTATTGTATGGTTAACGAACAAGTATGGTTATTATAGCAGTGTCGCGGATTGTTAGCGATACCCTCCGGTTTTGTTAAAATATTACAAAACTAGAATTGTAGCGTTGGCAAAAAGTATGGTAATTACAACAGTGTTGCGAACTGTTAAAGGCACAAAGGCACTCTCTAATTATTTTAAAGATGATAGAACTAGTACAATTGACAGTACAGCAGATAAATAGGGAAACGTTGCTATTTTGAAGTAATATTTCTTTAGTGGAGGCTCTTGACAATCTGTGAGGGTACTGTGCACCATTTAAGGTGTTGACATCCACCGCCATGTTAGGCGTTAAATGTAATAATAGCAACAAGGTTGCTGAAATTTGTCCTATTTTTTTAAAAGACGTATATCACTTACACAAACAGGACACAAAAGTGAAATAACTAACCCCATATTTTTATTGTTACTACAAATTATCTGATGTGAAAGTAAAACCTGTTTACACAAACGTTACATGTAAAAACATCTTTATATCAGATGACACCCAATAAACATAAAGGAAAGATTATTTTATTAAATAAATGAATAAACTCATATGTGAATTCGCCACATCAGCAGTCGTCTAAAGACACGTTACATGACATGCTTTAAAAAAATAAACAATGTAAAACAAATACATTTAAAAACCGAAATTTGATAACTGATATACGCTGAAAAGCCAAAAAAAACTGGTACACCTGCCTATTATCGTGTAGGGCCCCCGTGAGCATGCGGAAGTGCCACAAGACGACGTGGCTTGGACTAGACTAATGTCTCAAGGTATGCAGGAGGCATTTAAATCTGTGGCAATTTGAGAAAGGGTTGCACGTCTGTCAAGTTTAATGATTCTCGTCAGTCGTCGTTTGTCCCGTTCGTTCACGATCTTTTTCCGGCCGCAGCGATGTCGAAGATGTGATGTTTTACGGGATTCCCGATATTCACAGTACACTCGTGAAATGGTCGTACGCCAACATCCAAATTTTATCGCTACCTCGGAGATGCTATGTCCCATCTCTCGTGCGCCGACTATAACACCACGTTCAAACTCACTTAAATCTTGATAACCTGTCATTGTAGCAGCAGTAACCGATCTAGCTGCCGACCGCATCGAATTACTCTAATTAGTTCCATGCCTCTGTTATTTGTATACGCAGCATGCCTTAAACAGTTTTTTTGGCACTTCAGTGTAATAGCCAAGTGGTCTAAGGCGTCCGTCTATTATCACAAAATCCGACAGTTCGAGGCTGCCTGCTTCCATAAGGAATTTTTCAAGTTCTGAATAATANGCGTCCGTCTATTATCACAAAATCCGACAGTTCGAGGCTGCCTGCTTCCATAAGGAATTTTTCAAGTTCTGAATAATAAGTACTGATAGCAGTGCATCTTATGAGCTCACGAGGGAATTACAATCGACCACACAAGATGGTTAAGGCTACCATGCCGCTCAGTATAGGCAACACAGCAGATGGCTAGGATTACCAAACACTTCTGCTGGGGACACCATGTCACTCAGTAAAGGCAACACAGCAATTAGTCAGGATTATCATACACTTTTGCTGGGGCCACCATTCCTCTCAGTTATGGCAANAGTAAAGGCAACACAGCAATTAGTCAGGATTATCATACACTTTTGCTGGGGCCACCATTCCTCTCAGTTATGGCAGCATAACAAATTGTTAGCACTACCATATGTTACTGCTGGATGCACGATCAGCTCTGTAATGGCATCAGAGCAGCATTGTGGGGAATACCATACAGGATTGCAGTCAGAACCCTACTCGTTAGTAATCGCAACATTCTATTCCGTAGAATGTAATGANGGGAATACCATACAGGATTGCAGTCAGAACCCTACTCGTTAGTAATCGCAACATTCTATTCCGTAGAATGTAATGACGTCACTGTTTGTGCCGCACTGACTTTTTACAATAGGTTATTTTGGTGTTACCATGTACCAATATTCGTAGGGCAGCCACAACCAAATAGACTGTTTTCACTATTTTAACAGTCTCGGAGGGTAACGGCTGCAGATTATGGTTCCTACAACAATGTTTTTCTTTCAGAGTACGGTTTCTGTGCTTGCTATGATAAACTGATGTGTGAAATGTCTAGGTGCGTGATCGGCTCTCAAGACCTCGCTGTTGAGAGCCGCCCAAATCTCTTCACTCACTCACTCTAGGTGCGTCAGTGTTGTATACATGGACCCCGAGGCTAGCAGCGCGGCCCCTTATATACGCACCTGTATCGCCTCCTTATTTGCGCTGCACGTTCCAGGTTGTTGGGGAAGGTGCCAGCTACTGTTGCATGTGTCAGTACGAGTACAGCGAGTCAGGCTTCCGTCAGTACACTCCTGTACTGCTGGTTGCAGTTCTCTTCTCTGTTAACACACGGCTCGAAACTGAAGAATGGCGCTGCCACAGAATAGGCTAGTACAGAAGTGAAATGTCCTGACGGTTCTTTCCATGCGGCCGTGCCCATTATTTGACTAACTGCATGAGTCTCTGCAACGGGCCTTCTGCCTGATTGGCTATTGCGTGCGGGAAGGTTCCCTATTGGCTGGGCTGCCGGCTGACAACTAGGTTACTAGGCCCTGACTGAGGAATGGCGTTCTCACATGTTGCTGCAAGTGACGTTAATTTGCTGGCGTGTGCGGCTATAGTTGACGGTATACGTAGCTGTCTGTTTACCCCATGTACACTTGCGTCATATGTGGCGCTGCGGAGGTGAATTGACACAGATTACTTCAAGTGGAGGCACAGGTCCAATTCTTCTTCACCAGTAATTTCTGCCACTGAAAAATGGGACAGAATAGGCATTAGCTGCACGCAAATTTTTAGCCAACTTCCGGAAGGAAATATAGGCATACGAGATCACTTTCCTGGCTTTGTGCGTGTATCTGAGTATGTGTGTGGCTATATGTGTGTATCTCCTTAAAAGCTTTTTAACGCATTAACCGAATTTCATCAAACTCAGTACACATATAGCACTTAGTATGGGCACCCGACTTTTACAGATTTTGAAAATGCAGGGTGCTTATTTTCAAAACGGCAGCCATTTTAAAGTTTGTGGTGTTATTCCATTTTTCAGGAACCATTTAACCGATTTAAAAATAAATTTAGTACGTTGGCAGGGCATCACGTATGCATTAAATTTAGAGATGAATTTTGTTGTTGGTCCACCATTATAACTTTTGCATCGATGCTCGCCAAATTTGGCACTTAAGTAATACTATTATTGTTCATTGAAATGTATGCGATTTAATAGAATAGGGCATTTATTTTCTAAATGGCAGCCACATTAGTAAATACAGTTTTCATGCCAATCAACTGATTTCCATAAAATTCTTTACACAAGCAGTGCTACGGTAGGCGATGTAAACTTACATAATTTAATTGGCTCAGACATATATTTTCAAAATTATGGCCGTGCAAATATATCATGTTAGTAAACCCTGTCTACCAAAACATTAGACTGATTACATCTGAGGTCAATGCTCCGAATCCTATTATTGAATTGCAATTTGTTGCACGTTAGTTTATGGTACGAGGTTTTCTGGGTTCGAGTTCCGTATAAGGCACGTGTGTATTGCATTTGTAATTGTCACACTACTCTTACATATATTTTTAATTACATATATATTTAATTGCTGTCAACGAGATGCAAGGCATACTTACCATCTAAACTGTCAAGAGAGCTTCGTTAAAAATAATTTGGACCCATGTAGAGGAAAGTAGACTCATTAATTGTAACAGTAACTTCTTTTTGTCGTTGGTCTGTATTTATAACCTATTTAATATATCGCGTTTGTAGATATCACCTGATATTTGAATTTGTATAAAATATATCCCAGTAACTGTTGAAACGATTCCCGAGAAGCATGGAAACATTATTATAAGATCGTTTAACATATTTTCTGAAGTAGTCTCTTATTTACAAATAAATAGAGTTTTTTTTTGTGTATGTGACGTACCGTTGTATCATTAAACTGATTTAAATTAGTATATCACATGAGTGTTGGTTTCTCCAATAACGGTCTATTCCAAAAAAAATCGTATCAACTATTCACTTGGCATTTAAACGGAGTTGCTGGTGATAATTCCGTGATTTAAATCTGCAGCATACTTGTGTGCGGGGCTGCTGTGATAGGCCTCCTAACCGAATGTGGCTGGAGCCGGGAGTTCATCTCGTAACGCATGCGTAGTCGTTTAGTCGTTGGGAGACAAGAGTAATATTTTGGCATTAAGTGTAACCAACTTAACCCTTAGCAAAGCTGATGTGTGACTTGAGGTTGAATCACAGGTGTACAACGTGACGTGGGTGCCGTCTGGTTCGCCCAGCTTACTGGCAAACTGGCCGATCACGGCATCTCGTTTCTCTGGACTTGCGCACAAAGCACGAAGCTGCAGCCGAGTTGCTGAAATACGAAACTAGAATTGAATAATGTACGTGCAATTTCTAGTGATCCATTAATTTATATGGTTGGTCTACGCAAATTGTTCAGTTACGCCGCTTTTGTCATTGTACCGCAACTTACTTGACAAATTCTAGAGTACTACGAGTCAGTATCAAACCGTTGTCAATATGGTCGCCGAATTGTGTGCAGTCAGCGTGGAGGATAAAATTTCTTCTCAATGTGACAGCAAGCAATGAAAGAACGTAGGTCGCAAAGTGGAGATAATAATCTGAAGTTGAACCTACTGTCAGCCGGAGTCGTGCAATTTACGAGTCAGTAAGCGAATTTCACGTGATGGTTTCAATGGTGACGTTGCGACATATGTGAAAATAGACTTTTCGTGCTTTGGCTCATAATCGCTTTCCAAGTGAGGCTGTGTGATTACCTCTAAGCAATCTACCCGAAATGACCGTGGAATGTTTTACAGATTGAACACTTAAGGTCGACAGTCTATAATTAAAACAATACTTAATACAGTCTGTTAATTATATGAAAGTTTATTTGTTTTTCTAGACGTTGCTACACTCTTGGAGTATGAAAAGATGAGGTCAGTTGCACAGAACACCAAGCTTGCATTTCGCTGGTTACAAGAAATAAACAAATACTGAGTCAACGCACAATATTTTGAATCAAAATGATATCGCACATAAACGTGGGACCGAACGAGTTAAGTTGGAAACGAGGTTACCATATTGTATTTAGCCTTCCTTGCCACAACTTCGATGTTTACATATTTATTTTAACTTTTGAATTGTTGATTTGTGTTACTTTAACTAAAGAGCCTTCCGTTTAAGTGTTAAATTTTACCACCCGGCTCAACGTGTAAATTTCATGTTATTATTTGTAGAGAAGTTGTACTTTAAGAAATTGTAATTTTTTTTAAGGCACTGGGGACCTTCAGAAAGGAAATGACGTCTCACAGTAGCAGCAGTCCATGAAAATCTGACAAGCGCAGTTCTAGTATTTACAAAATAATAATTTGAGGTTTGCAGGTCTTTAGTTGTGAGCTACCTCTCTGACCGCATGGATTTCGGTCACTCGATCGACAAGTGTTTGCCACAGTCTCGAGTTCTCTTCTAATGAGTGTGGTATTTATTATGACTGAACTGTACAATAGGGTGGAGTGAAAAAATCATTTTNAATTTATTATGACTGAACTGTACAAGCAGGAGAAACTAACAGTTGTTTTACATGTAGTGAGTGAGTGAGTGAGTGAGGAAATTTGGGTGGCTCNTATTTATTATGACTGAACTGTACAATAGGGTGGAGTGAAAAAATCATTTTTCGACAATTGTAATGGAATACCCGGGGAAAGTTGTGGGTAGGCTTCATAAGTAATAGCGTAAAATATTTTCTCTCTAGTCTATGGTTAAGAGGTGCCCCAAGAATTTTGAAATTTCAGATTTNTCTTAACATCTAGGTCTTGAGAGCCGATGAGGGTGAAGTGAACTGAAAATGGAGCTGCGCCGGAATGCAAGGTCAGAGGAAATGGGAAATCCCCGAGAAACCCCACCGATCAACGGCATCGTTCGGCACGATTCACACATGCGAAAATCCGGGAGCTACCCCAGGAGGCAAGTATTCTAACCTCTTCACCACCGCAGCCCCTTATAAATGTAGTTTGACCCGAAACGAACCCCCAAAAATTTCAAATCTTGTATGAATGGCAGATATCATAAAAGTAGAATTTTTGCTCCAGGTGTGTGTAGTCAAATCTCCACTTATAGTGAGTATGTGCCGAACTTTGAGACAGTACTAGACATTTTAAACGCTGAACTTTACGTGGCGATATGATCTTTAAAATGGGTTCTGACGAAGGCGGCGGCAGCCGGAGGTCGAGTGGTTGCTGCTCGGAGTGTGGAGTCTGTGGCGATATCAGGCTGTACGGCTTGTTAACCGTTCATCGCGTTCTTTAAAGAAATCCTTCATATAACCACCTGCTTGCATTATATTGTAAACGTAATAAACGGTTATTTCGGACGTATGCCATTGCAAAGGCAACTTAATTATATATGTGCAAAGTAATAGCTCATTATGTCACTCCCGCACATATCACCCAAATGTAAATGTTGTCAAGAAAGTGTCATTAATGTTGGTAGCGAACTGTATGATTATAGTTTCTTCTATATCACAATCACTGGAAATAATATTTAATTTGGAAGGCACTTAAGTTGCTTATTTTTTCGTTTTATGCATATGAGATCAAAAACTGGTAAAACAATAAAATATTTATATTTCTTGCAGTTTAGTGGTGGGCCCGCAGTTGACTCGGTGGTTAGAGAGCCTCTGTGGCACAGGTAGTTGCGTGCTGGCTTACGACGCTATGAGTACCGGGTTCGAGTCCCGGTGTCGAATTATCTTCGTCCTAACAGCACTTTATGAGTCACTGTACCTGGGAATTAACACCAAACGAGAGAAAAACATTTGTGGTTTATACTTTGGCCTCCTACCTCTGGGGTCTGTAGTTCGAATTGTTTGGACAGGGATCTCATGTGCGGAGTGTGGTGAGCACTGCCATGGTATGGGTGTTTTTTTCGGAATGCGCCCATTTCCTTCATCTTTATTCTGCTGCTGCTGCTCCATCCATATCTCATCTCACATCAGCCATTTTTCTGGCTGGTGAGAACGACAGTATGTTTCTCGGGGTGGTAGCTGGCTTCACTTAGCGCCAACCGGCCTTCATTAACCCGTACTCGTCCTGCTTTTGGCGAGAACACCATGCAGGTTTTACATTTTGTGACTTTCACTGTTTCATAAAAAACTAAACAGGCATCTGGAAAACACTGAGTGGCAAAGAAACAATGAGGCGAGCTGGCGGCGTGTTAAGGCCGATTCACAATGATGTTAAAAATAGGGCTCGTTATGTTATCTTTGCGTTAATTATGTGTCCAGATTTTCAATAAAATGCGTTCACATTGGAGTTATGAAAGAGTCGTCTTTGATAAGTTGTAATTCAGTTCTGCCAAATATGTTGTATTTGGGATATGAAAGAAGGTTAGCATATACATGTGTGTACTTGCAATTAAAAGTAAGTGTAAACAGGTGTTATGTTTTAAAAATGTTTCTCTATATGTCAATAATAATCTCATATCTCATATAAATTGACTCCCACTTGCACTTAAATATTTTATTTATTCTGACAGCTTTTCAAATCTTTAATTTCCTGTATAATCCAAATAAACATGCGCGAAAATGAAAATGCCAATTCCAACTTTTTTGAAATAATTGCATAAAACACAATAAACAATCCAGTCGAAAGTCTGTAGAAATAAAAATGAATACGGAAAAGAAATGAAAAATAATCGTCCCTTGAATTTTATTTTCCAAATTTGTGTTACTTTTGTGCTACGTTCAATTTGCGTCAACTTCTTGAGTGGAAAATTTACATTTTGGGTCGCTTTTAACTCAGTGTGGATACACTGCTGCGCTATATATTCCTAAACATAACGACAGTGCAACATTGACGCAACAAGCTTCGTGTTAACTGTGAATTGGCCTTAATAGAGGAGGGGCAGGAGGAATGAGGAGCAGGAGAAGGAACATGAGGATGGAGGAGTGTCAGGAACAGAGGGAGGATCAGGAGTGTGAGGAGGAGGAGTGAGGAACAGGAGCAGGAGGAGGTGATAGGTGACGTGTGCTGTGTGGCTTGCAGGTCGGCGGAGGCGTCCGGCAGCATCAGCGTGAATGGCCGACCACGCAACCTGAGCCAGTTCCGCAAGCTGTCGCGCTACATCATGCAGGAGGACCTACTGCAGCCGCACCTCACCGTGCACGAGTCCATGATGATCTCCGCCAATCTCAAGCTGGGCTCGCTGCTCTCCCGTGACCAGAAGCGGCAAGTCGTAAGTACAAACCACTTTATAGTCTATTCGCGGTTTTTTTTCTCCACATTTTTAAATCAAACCTTTGAGAAAACACTCCATGTATGACGCGTTTGGTTGTTTCGTATATATGTCACGTTTCACAAGTTTTTTACATTTCTGTTAACATAAAAGTATCTTATTTTTGGGCAAATCGATAATTTACTTATATTTGATTTACAAATTATAATATTTCATTTATAACTAATATGAATAAAGTCAGGGAGTTAAATATCTGTGTTGGTAATGCCTAGTAAGAAATAATTCTTATGCAAAATATGATTACATTGGATGCGCACAAATGCGGTGCGTAAGCTCTCTGGTGTAATTTCCTACGCTTTGTAAGCATGAAACGGATGACTAACCTGGAAGTAGAACTTTAGCAGGGCTTCAGAAAAGTTGGAAGTAATCGTAACCCACACACACAACAATATCGAATTCAAATGACGGTAGGTAAGTAAGTCAACATCTTCCCAAAACGGGGTCATCGTAGATGGAACAATCTGTGTGTACGCGAAGGCCGTTAAGCTGCTGTTGCATCCATTTGACTGCTACAGCGCACACTCGCTTGGCGCTGACACAGGCCGTAGTAATCAATCACTACCATCTACCAGGTGTACAGTTGTCTGGTGTCGTTGTGGCAACATGAATCCGGTACACATGGGTGGAACTAGCGGACATGTACCTAGGGTACGGTGCAGCACAGGGATGCGGCAGACAAAAGTCACGCAGCTACGTATCCCAGGAGGCAGGTACTGCGCCACCCCACCTTTGCTGCAATTGACGGAAGCCAAACGGAAGCATGATTCTGGACGCGGACGACATGTGCATACGACACAGTTTGAAAAGGAAGAAGTCCTTGCATCCATCGAAGAAGCGCCATCCACCAGCACCCAAGCCATTTCCCACGCGATGAATGCCGGCCAAGTACTGTGATACGGGTTCTTTGCGGGCAACAACTGCTACCATGTCACCTGCATACGGTACAAGCGACAGGTCCGGACTATTACCCTCGTCAGCTACAATTCTCTTGGTACCTACAACAGTGCAATAGGCAGCACTGTTGTGGACGTCCATATTGTGGACGGACGATGCGTGCTTTACACTGATGGTATTTTTTTTTTACCAGGAATAGCCACATATGGGCGAAAAGTAACCCACACAGTGCCCGCATACGAAGCCATCAGCAGCATTTTTCTGTGACACTGTGGACAGGTATTGTGCACGACCATCTCATTGGGCCATTAAGCCTACCTGCACGACTTTACACCGCTGTTTACCGTCGTTGGTTCGTTGAGTACACACTACCGCAGCTCGTAGAGGATGTTCTACTTGACTTGCGAATGCGTTTTTGGTTTCAACATGATGGTGCCTTGCACATTTTGGCCGAGATGTACGAGCATATCTGTTTACGGCATATCCTGACCGCTGGATTGGTCTAGGTGGACCCATTGCATAACCCGCACATTCGCCTGACATGACGCCTCTCAATTTTTACATTTGGGGAAAGTTAAACCATTAGTGTACGACACGCCAGTCGACAGTGAAGAGGATCTGCCGGCGAGAATCGCTAATGCATTTGACACCATCCGCCACTGTCAGGGGCATTTGGGACGGTCAGGTGGTCCTTGCAGCGACATCGTGAACTGTGCGTTGAAGTTGATGGTTGGCACTTTGAACAACTCCTGTAAGGATTAACAGTCTCTAATTCTGTGTTGCGTATTTACATGTACTGTACTTCCGTATGTTATTGATGGTTCACGTGTGTTCACCTGCAAATGTGTNTTCTGTGTTGCGTATTTACATGTACTGTACTTCCGTATGTTATTGATGGTTCACGTGTGTTCACCTGCAAATGTGTGAAGATAGCTTCTCTGGAAATAAGTTTACCCTACCAGCCATACTTATTTGTCAGGGTAGGTTCCATTATCTGAACATACCAACACGCTAAGAATGTGACAACATTATGCCTGCACTGAGGAATAGAGTGTGATATTCGAACACATTATTATATCTGCATTGTAGCAATTTGTAAATGACTAATAAAACGCAAGTTAGTATCACACAAACCACGCCTGTTCAATACATTTGGAGACCAGCAACATGTGTTATGCCATGCTACACCCGATCACGTTATGTGTGATGTGTGTTGCGTGCGTTGTAAGACGACCTTTTCGGTGATTTTAACATGCTCTTTAATGATCCGTCATTGTGAACCCAACGAGACTTCGGCATCAAAGAATTTTATTCGACAACAGGGTTTTAGCCCTTAACTTCTCTATAACATAATCTAATGACAGCGACCGATTCTGCTCTGGTTGCTGATATTCGTTCAACTAAACATTTTTCTGGATGCCATTGTTCCATGAAGGTAACTTTCTGTAATATTTACAATAAACGTGTTTTCCAGCTCCAATCTCAAGGGCACGTACCACCCTTACGAAGCGTCGTAGACACGCATATGTTTTAGACGTATTTTTCCATAAGGAACAAGCAGACGGAGTTTGTCGGTGTTTTTCAGACTCATCCTATTTATTTAGTAGCCCCAATAACATATTTTGTTGAGTAAACAAAACTTGAAACGCAACAAATTTGACTTTGTTCGCTTAGCAAAATACATTATTGAATAGACAAAACCTCTGTGTTTNAAAACTTGAAACGCAACAAATTTGACTTTGTTCGCTTAGCAAAATACATTATTGAATAGACAAAACCTCTGTGTTTTGGCACAAAAAATGTTAGACCGTCAACAAAATATTTAGTTGCATTAACTGTATATATTTGCTTGGCCACTCATTTGTTTGCCTTCGTTCTAAAATACAGCTCGTAAGTTGGTTTGTAATTTTTGTGACAATTAGGATAACAACAGTGTTTCTTAGTACATCTGGTATAAAATTCTAAGAAAACAAGTTCAATAGGAAACTAGAAAATAAACTGTAAAACTCGGAATATTTATTAGCTGACGTTGTCCATTACTTGGAATGTATGTATTAAAAACATTCATATTTAATCAGTAGTCATTTTGCCTGAGGTCGCTAGGTCGTAGTGCTCGGGCGCAAAGAATCTGGGTTCGAATTTCGGTCGAGCTTCCGCTTTTTTTAATAATCCAAACCGTTTAATGTACATAGAACCATGCAAATATTTTGTTCCACCCACCAAATCTTATAGTTTGAGGCAACCAAATAATAAGAACAAAATAATTTGGCTTCAACCTAAAATCGTAAATGGAAATGTGTCTGAAAGGCTCATACAAACTACCACGTAATTTAGTCTGTGTGTGTGTAATTACTCTGTGACCTCGCTGACGTTCATTATCACGCTACCGAGCGCTGAGCAAACCTGCCAACACAATTACAGAAGAGACTGCTCAGGCAGTGATCGTCACGAAGCCTTGACACAGTTGATGTAATCTCGCCGCAGGAGAGGTCAGCTGTTGGCGACGACTACTAGTCGCTCCGTCGCCATGTGCTTCCCGCCTTCGTAGTCGGCCGTTGTAAACAACGCTGTTGGCGTGTTTCGTGAGTCATGTTCGACCAACCAGGCTGCGGGACTCAAGTTCTCTCCGACTGGTTTTAAAAGTCACTCAAGTTGAACACTTCTGATGGAAAACAATAATCCCCCCTTGACTGTATATATTTTGACGAAAACAATCATCACTGGTGTATCTATATATAAATACAATGTGCATTATGTTTGTATATATTATGTACAGATAGAGAAAGACAGAAACGGACACATGTGGTAATATTGGCAGCGAATTGCCGGAAGTAGTCCTTTGTGCAAATTTTGAACTGATTTATGTTTGTTTTATAAACATTGATAAAGAATCGGTGTAATGGTAAAACGTGCATGTGTATAACATTTTCACAGTTTTCGTGGACCGACTAAGGGACACTAGCATTTTATTCGTGCATTCACTTCACAGCAGTGTAAATAATTACACGTGGCGGAATAATAATAATAATTTTACAAGATGCCAAAGGAGCGTGTCCGTGTACATGAGGGATGGAGGTGTTAATAAAAAGAGAAGAACTTAATTTGATTTTTAATTTATTCACATAGTTTTTATTTACAATATTAAACAATCTATCTACACTATTACTGTTGTTATTCTCAGTGAGTGCAATATTTAATATATATCTCAATTCTAATTGAAGTCCTTATCAATGTCTCTATATTGGTTACAGTCACTTAATTCACACAAATTATTTACACATATTCAATCTGTATATTGTAATCATTCAAAATTTCTCACACTCACGCATCCAGTTCAGTAGTCCCGCCTTCCCCCCTCACTGTACCGATGCTCGCAGCCCGCAGACACAGTCCCTCTCGTAGCTCTCGCCGCCACTCGTCGCTTCGTTGCCTTCGTACACCTGGAGCTCAAGGTCGCACAACCCTCCAGACTCTAGACCAGTGGTTCCCAACCTGGGGGCGATCGCCCCCCGGTGGGCGATTTGGGTTCTAAGGGGGGCGATATANCTCCAGACTCTAGACTGTCGGCTCAAAGGCCCGTTGCTGCTATAATAGTCTCGCTGGCCCGATCTAGAAGTTTTCCCGCACCTTCAGTCACGCTGAATGGCCGGAACTTTATTTCAAAGATAACCCCAGAAATTCAACCCGCTGAAGGTTAGGAGCGCACAAGTCCCGATAAGCTTATCTGGCAGTGGCGGTAAGTGGGGCGGTGTGCCTTTAAAAATCTCCGCGCGCTCCTCGGGTTACTTGCCTGGCCTTCACACTCTCCTTCATTCTCTCGAGCAAGGGAAGCGATGCGGACCAGCGACA
The DNA here is from genome assembly GCA_002778355.1 of Clitarchus hookeri. Lineage (NCBI taxonomy): Eukaryota > Metazoa > Arthropoda > Insecta > Phasmatodea > Phasmatidae > Clitarchus > Clitarchus hookeri. Next base: position 482,153 of record NQII01000568.1, read on the forward strand.
TGTAACGATAATAATTTGCTTCTAACCAGCGAATATGACTGCGATTTTAATCTGTATTGTGTTCGAGGTTACTTCCAAATTACAGAAACGCTGCCAAATTTCTACTTTCGGGCTATCCCCTGCGTATCCTGCGCCACGTGTACAAGAAACGTGCTCAAGTCTGCCCAACACCGTATCTATGCGCTTAAAAATAAAAAATAAACATTTTTATACATAACAATAAAATGTGTTTCCTACAGTTTTACCTGAAAACGTAAATTGTTAGTAAGAAACGTTTACTTCACAAACAACGCACCAAAACTCAATTTAGTAATATTTTACGTCATTTTTTACTTGCCATTGACAAAACCCGAGTTTTACTTCTGTTTTAATTTGCATTTAATTTAAGTATAATACGTTATAGGCAAAATATAATTAACATTTTTATTTAGGAAACAGTAAAATTATTTTTTCAGAGGTTTAATTTTTAAAAAGTTAAAATACCGTGATTATATTATGATGGGTGAGAACTGGAAATTTTCACATGTAGAAACTAAACCGGCGTTTGCTTGAATGGTGATGGAAAACCCTTTCGGAGAGAACTCTGGTTCGTACCCACGACCTACTAAATACGAGTGAGTGAAGAGATTTTATTTTACGCAGGTAGTTTTCCATTTCGATTGCAAGTCAGTGCAGACGCAATTCTTTAATCGCGATGGCCCGTAAGTGCATTTAAGTAAATTAAGTTTTTGTTGTTTCTTTTATTATAATCTGAATTAATCCATGCTTAATTACAATTCAATATTTTGGGCATTGTTTTAGTTAGTTATTTTTTCTTAATTTGAAATATGTTCTGCGTTATATTTCTGTATGTGTTTATTAGTACGCCTTTATTTGCTATATTTACTGGCATGTATGTATTTATCACTCTATTAATGGCATTCTGTTGGATGGTACAAAAAATTCTTGTAATTTATAGATAATAATAATTAATAGCAGATAAATGAAAATGTATTAGAAAAACAGAAGTATGGGGTATGTCTAAAAAAATGTGACGAACGTTACGTGATCCGTATGCAAAAAAA